>JBBPKG010000135.1:1748-49296 GCA_038089115.1 Fistulinella cinereoalba | reverse complement strand
CAAGTTTTGCTAGTTTGCAAACGACAAGTGAAATACTAAATTCTGTCACCGCGTTTTGGACACGATATAACTGCGGCTAAAATTCGGCAATCCGCGCCGTGAAAGCGTGTCATTCGCCCGGCGAAACAGATATCAGATCGATCAGCGCACTCACAATCCGTTTTCCATGCAACCGGTCCATGCATGCGCCAATTTGCACTGACGCTGGTTGCTCCACCATCGTCCGACGGGTCCTTCAATGCAATTGCAGGTGCGTGCATTATTAGTGCGTACTACTGGCAGGACATGGATCAAAGAACGATATGCGAGGCGCATGCGTTGGTTGGGGCGGCCACATAAGATGGTCCAGCGGCCGCGGATGCCACTGGGGTGATCTCCCGAGACAGGATCAACCCCTACCGCCAGTCGGTCTCAGCGGGGCCAGAAAGCGCCACCGACCGCGCAGCCTGGCAGTGATGTGTTTCAGTGTAAACATGGGTGGGCGGACACGTCACATCGGTCGGAAGCGGGAGCCTTGTGTGTGGTCTCAATCGCGAGTGGGACCGGTATGATAAAGGGAAGCCATTGAGTCGATCATGACCGTATGACGGCTTGGAAACCGGGGAACGGCGATGGTGGGACTTGGGAGGGTGTGTCACGTGGTGGATGACAGTGTGGGAGCAGTTGTTGGCTGAAGGGCGACTAAACACGACGAGGCAGCCATCGATCAGCCAGCAGCCTTGATGGATGCGAACTCGTCCTATGGTGCCGTCCCAACTGCGTACCCAAATTACGAGCGGGACCGCGCAGCCTACGAACGGGACAGACTGTGCGTGCTAATTTGTATGATAATTCTACGATCTCATATGGCCTCGTGGCAGAGAGTACGAGCTCACCGTCAGGCAGGAGCCAAAGCAAGCTCGCATGTGCGGCGTTGGCGGTGAGCACAATATATCGCCCCAAAATTGCCCCCACTCATTACACCCCAGCCGACCGCCGCCCAATCGACCCGCCCCCCATCATACAGCTCCGTGTCATCGACCCACACACCCGCCAGCCCCCGTCCCCGGCCAACGTCGATGTAGATGACACTGACCCAAACTACGCCCACAGCTTCCTCCAGAATCCGTACTACTTCATGTTCGCCAGCCTTGCAAAGCCCGACGACGACACCGAACTCCACTGGCTCAAAGTCCGTCTCAGCCTGCCACTGACCGCCCTTCTGACCCCATACATAGGACGGGAAAACTCGATGTACCACCGGATCAGTCGTCTCATCCCTATACCATCTTAAGGACACCGAAAATCGCAACGAGGACGCCGGCTTCTTTGTATTCCCCGACCTTAGCGTCCGCACTGAGGGCAGCTACCGCCTTAAACTCAGTCTCTTTGAAGTCGTCGGGTGCGGACCCTCCACTTGCAGGCCACGCCCATCCTTATCTAATCCCATAGCAACACCGTTCGCCACTGCAAATCTATTTATTCCGCCGCCTTCTATGTCTATACCGCCAAAAAATTTCCAGGCATGGAAGGTTCGTCCTCCCCTACGTCGCCTTTGTCTTATCTGACCCATCTCCCTTCATCCTTCTTATGTCTCTTCATCTATGTCCGCTTCCGGATCATTACTCTATTTCGTCTCCGACGGCATCCTGACACCACCCTGACACCACGCGCTCCAAAACACAGAATCAACGCCTCTCTCCTGCTCTCTCGCTGATCAAGGTATCAAAATCCGTATCCGGAAAGACATCCGCGTGCGTAAACGGCCTATCGCGGCACTCGCTCCACCTTCCGATGACGGTCCAGGCAACTCTGCCGAAACCCGCAAATTAGAGCTCGACCTGGCCGAGGACGATCCTCACCCACAGCTACCTCACCCACCACTATCCTCTCAGCCCGCCCCTAGTAATGCTTCGTCTGGTTCCACTCCCGCCGTCGTCAAGCGCCCACGGCATGGGACCTTGACCGGCCCCCTCAACCTCGTGTCAGGGACGTCAACGACTGGCAATGATAGTATATCAGCCCATACCCCCGTCTCCGCCAACAACCAGGGGCCGTCCTCGATCGCCTTGGCAGGCTTGCCTGCATGGCCAACCTCCTCGACATTGGATCCAATGTTGGGCGTAGCTAGTGCCACACCGGGTGGAATCGAACTATCTGCAACAAGCACGCTTCCGCATGGCCATGCACATGCTCATACACATGCACCTCAGTCCATCGGCAGCGGTGTCAGTGTCGGTGTCAGCGGCCAGCTTTTGCCTGCTGGTAGTGAACCTTCCAGTTCGGGTTCGGGTTCCACTGTCAACGCAAGCACGGTAGCACGAAGATCAGGCCCACAGTCGCTGTCATCGTCCTCGATGTCGTCCTCTTACCAGCCTTCTTCGTCAAGTGTGAGTGGGATGTATGACCGACTCAGTTATGATTATGAGCCAGCGATCCTCCGAGGTCCCTCGTCATCATACGACCCCCAACGTCCTGTCGCGGGCAGTAGTACCGTCTATGAAAGCACGAGCGGTCCAAGCGGGAATAGCAGAGGTGCATACGATACTGGTGGCGCCAGAAGCGGGTACGAGGGTGGCTCCGCAAGATCGGGGTTCGAACATACTCATCATCAGCATTCGCGTGGCTCGTATGATCCCCGAGGATACGAGTCTTCCCAAGCACCTTCTCGAACACCGTACAATGCCCAGCAGCCTGCGCAGAACCAGGCCCATGCGGAGGTGCACGTCCACCCATCCCGTCCGGCGTTTAACGCACACTACGAGGCTGTGCAACCCCTTCAGGACGGCCAACAGCATCATCATGGTGGGTATGCCCATCCTCAGCAGACCTCGCCAAGCTATGCGCATCCGTCGTCTACCAGCTCGCATTCCCATGGTCCAGTATCTCATCATCCGCCTCAGGGACAATATTCCTCTCCGACTCGCTCGCAGTTTCCTGCATCTGCATACCCCGGATCGTACACACGATATGATACCAGTGCGAATACAGGTCCCAACGTGAATCCAAATGGGAATGGCAATACAAGCGGCGGGCCTGGCACGAATGGCAGCGGTTATTATGATACCCCTCCTTCGTCTTCATCGCCCCATCCACACCATGCATACTATCCAAGTGGGCCATCCGGCCAGGCCCCGACTCAGCCCTCACAAGTAGCACCACCCCCACCGCTGACACACGCCTCGTCGTACACGTCCTCCGGCAGCGGGGGCTCGCCGTACGAGTACGGTGGACAGGGCCCAGGACACGGGTCGTCGTCCTCGGGAGATTACTACACCCAGGGTCATGGTCATGGGAACGGCCATCCCGGGCGGGTGATTTCCCCAGGGCCGAACGTATCCCCGTCCGCGACTCGCTACCCTCCAGGCGGACCTTCATATCACGGAGGTGCACAGCCGGCATCCGCCTCCGGCTGGGGCGCCAACGGCGCCGGACATGCGCACGGGCATGGCCAACAGGAAATGATCCATCTTGCGCCGCTGAGGCACCCATCGAGTGGTGGTATTGGCGGTGGCACCGGAAGCACAGGGTCCTCCTCGTCGCCTTCGTCGCCCGCGTTACCCTCCGTCTCTGGAAATGGTGGATACCCTCTGATACCGCTCTCGCGGGCCCCCTTTGAACAGGATCCCGGCCGGGCCGTAGGGCTGCCGGGCAAGAAAAGCGTGTTGAGCATAGGCAGTATTATTTCGGACGGAGTGTGAGAAGGCGCTGTCGTAGTTTTTCTCTTCTCTTGTTATTTATCCGTCCTGCGCAAGTCGTATGTATGTTATCCCCTTGGTCGATTTATGTTACTCCTTCGCTGTTGCTTCGCCTTTTTCCCCTTGCCTTGCTCTGTCGCTCTCTGTGATCCGAGGTACTATTAAAGCCTCTTACAGTAGTTAACATAACCAAATTACCCATTCGTTGCGTTATCTCCGGTTGAACGAACGGCGTCCGCCCCTGTGCAGCAGAATCAGCCAGCTCCACCATATGAGAAAGAGCACGATATTCATAGCATTGGTGGCAAAAACACGAGGTGGCCCAACCGAGAGGGCACATGCCCACTTGTCCACAAGGGCTGCCGCATGCTGCATGATTATTGCGCGCAAGGTGGTGGCGGAAAGATGGAGGCGGAACCATGCCGTCTCCGCATACCAGAAGCCCTAAGGGAGATCCACACCCGCGGTCAACGGAACGATGGACAGGAACATGCAATAGATACTATTTGGGGGGCTTGGATTGCGAAGCCCTTCGCGTGAGACGACACCACTGATACAACTGTGCAGTACGGGACGACCACATCCCCGCTTGGGGGGTTCAATGCGACCAAAAATATATATGGCAGATGAGAGGGAAGGAGAGAATGTGACCAGGAGGGAGGAAGCAAAAACAAAAGGGGGGGTGGGCTGCGAAAAAAGAATATAACCTGGTTGGCAATGATACAGCTAGTTTGCAAGGTGAAATTGGGACAGCTTTTGGGTGTGATCTACGCAGTGTGGAGCGACAGATACGTGACATGGGACGGTGATAAAAAAATGTGGATGCAGAAGCCCGAGAACGTGAAAAGCACATGAAGGCGGCCCGTAGTGTCCATTAAAAGGTTTGCATCGCAGAATCATAGAACTCGGCCTGCGCATTGGTGGCGTAGGCCTGCTGGTTCTGCGGTTGGTGTTGGTGTTGCACGTTCGAGTCTTCTGCAGGGAGCAACATGGGCGGATGGAGGTACGTAGCAAAGAAGTTGTCCTCTTCCTGTGGGAGCATCGGGGGGTGGAAGAAGTCCATCGGGGAATCTTCTGCTGGAAGCATGGGAGGGTGGACCAACTGGGGGGACCGGTCGGCAGTAAGAGTCGGAGGGTGCCAGAATGCGTTGCCAGAGCCACGGAAAACACTGTACGACGAAAAGAAGGGGAAGTCCATAGAAGAGCGGCGAGAGTGAGACGCGGTGGAGGATTGGCCCGAATATGAGTCTGCATAAGATGAGAATGAAACAGCGGAGGACGGAGGCTCGGACGCCGAGTCCGTGCTCATGCGGCGCCGCTTCTTCATTCTCTGTTCATTATGGGTAGCAACCTCAGTCTCCAAAGTCTCGACATTAGAGAACGGCAGAGCATCGGGTGGTGTCTGGAAATTTTGACTGAGGTAGTCGGGATGATAGGGGCCGGGGAAGGGATTGAAAATATTTGAATAGTTGGTCGACTGATTTTCGTAGCTAGTGGTCTGAACCTCAGGCCCAAGCGCTCCGAGGAGCTCAGATGACGTGCTCTGCGTCGTCGTCTCTTCGCTGTACTCGTACGTAGGCTGAGTGGTTGAGTCAGGCGCCAAGGTCGGTGAAGGCTCTGCAGTCGGTGAAGTCCGGCGACTCGCACCCGGGCTGGCGGATGGTGTCTCGGAAGAATCCGGGCCAGCACGCCGCGCATCATGGCGCGAGCGCTTTCGGATGACATCCGATTTCATGGAGATCGGTCTTGCTGACCCATGGAGTTTGTAACTGAGATATAACATGTTTAGCGGGTGATGGCCGACAAGGAAGCAAGTTACTCACTACAGGCCACATCTAATGTTGCCCCCCGCAACATAAGCCCTCACACGGGGAAGTACACGGAATGAAAACTTACGCATTGCAAACGGTCTTACCCTCGTCATCTTTCCTCCAGAGTGGGGTCGCGGTCGTGTGGCAGTTGTAGCATTGAGCTGTGCCGACCGCTCCGCTGAGCTGAGTGGTGTGTCGCATGTACCGATGAGACCCACCGATGACGTCGACCACTTCCTGGCGAGGAGCCGCTTGAGTGCGACCCTCGCCATGATTGGCGCGCATACTCTTTGGGCGTGGGCGTTTGTGCTATGAACGCGATGGGTGTTCGTGCCACAAGGACCACACAAATTACGCACTAGTTTGCAGTACAAGCCACATGCATTACAATTCAACTCATCGTTAAGGCCGCGACGCCAGAGTGGTGTATGAGTGGCACCACAGTTGGAACACTCGGCCTTGACTCCGCCAGGAGCCGAATTACCGTTCCCGCGGAGGACTGCGGGGTTGACACTGGTAGCGGTCGCGCCAGGGCCAGATGACCGTGTGGTTGGAGCGCTCTGCGTCCTTACCGTGAGGCTAGGGCGACTGTTGGGGGCGCTGGTCCGAGTTCCCGCACTGGGGCCAAGCTTGGCGGGGGAAATGGTCTGAGGGATTTCTTTGGAGGGTTGGGGGAGAGAAAGTGGGGCCGCGGGAGGCTCATTGTCATTGCGAAAGGGCTGAGGCTCCGGGTGAGACGAACCGGGTTCAGCGGACTCTTGCATCATGACATCAGGATCATTGGTATGGTCGGGCTCATTTTGCGGTGGGAGACAGGAAGATGTGTGGTCATCCGTGGTATCCACGCTACTAAGGATTTCGTCTAACGGAAGCTCGATGGTAGGCCGAAGGATGCTGAAGCCACGAGAAGATGTGTTGGTGACGTCTTCTCCATAGTTCATGGCGCTGGAAAGTGAAGGTTGGACAGACAACAAAGCAGAAGGACCAAAATCGTTAGAGAACAGGGACGGGAACCGAAGCGTTGGCTGGTCATTAGTGGGGCATTTGCGCTTCCGAGAACCAGCGGAAGCGTCCGTGTCGGTATGAGCAGATTCGTCGCGAGTAGCCTGGGTACGAGCAGTCTGACGGCCGCGACGGGTAGAAGCTTCTTTGAATTCGGCAGAAGGTCTTAGGTCGGGCTTTTGAACGGCGGCATTCGGGGTAGCAGGGGTTGGTTGATCCACGGAGAATGTGAACTGCATACGCTTAATAGTACCGGGTTTCGCATTCTGACTGGCCTCACGGCTGCGCTCCTTTTCAACCGCACGCTGCCTAATAAGATCGGTGGATGCGTTGCGTTTGAAGTCGGGAGCCTCAAGCTCCTCGATGCTCCTACGGGGATTGAATAAAGGTCAGCGCCGAGGTCGTTGCGAAGAGGAAAGAAAAACGGGACGGACCGGCCCTTCTCCTTGTCGAGTTTGTCGCCCATGTTCTTGGAGAGCTTCTTGAACTCGCGCTTCGACTTGGCATTGTCGGAGTCGACGATCAGGTTTTGGAGATGCCAAAGGCGCCAACTGAGGTTCTCCAGGCGCTGGCCTTGCTCAAGGTAGCTGGCGACCTTGGTGCACACCTGTATGGGCTAAAAGGGGGACGATGGCGTGGGGGAAATGACAGACAAACCTTCCATGTTTTTGTGAGGGACTCGGAGTCGCCTAGATTGGAGAATGCGACGAAGGATTTGTTACCCTGGAATGTGACTCATGCGGGGTGAGATAATGATATGGGGCATGAGATTACCTTGAACTTTAGGTTGACAATGGATGGCATGAAAAGACAGGCGCGAGGGAGAACGGACACGTTCGAGGATGGAGCGATCGCGGGCTGGAGAAACGCAATTGACCGCAAGGAGGAGGTATAAGAGACGAAAATGAGATCGAACACTGACTCTTATTGAGCGCGCACGTTGCAAAATTTTGACAGTTATAAACCCCGACTATTCCTAGCAGCCCCGTTTGGAATTTTGATTTGTTGCTAATAGTCCACAATAATAAAACGAATCCAGCGTGCGGACGGTCCAGGACGGCCGTCCATCTCGTACGGCTGCCCTCTGGGCTCGCTAGAACCTGGTAGACATCCATTTTCCGCTACAAGTGCCCAGAATGCTGGCGGCCAGGCCCACTAAGTCCACCGTGCTATCCTCGTGCCGGTGTTCCGTGTCCGGTTATTCCTGGCATCAGTACTTGTCAGCCGTCCTCTGAGTTTGCCTCGCTTCGCGCCCGCACACCAACACGTGTAGCCCCCTTTTGACTCTGCCAGACTGCCTGCAACCTGAGAGGGCCATCTTGCCCGGGCGCCCATCCATTGAAGGGAGCCACCGCCTTCTCGTATACCATCTTCTCACCCGCGCAGTTGTTCCCTTGGTTCCATCATCGTCGCTTCCCTTCTCCTGTAACCACATTGCCTTGCAGGCTAGCCGATCCGGGGAATCCCCTACTAATCGAGTGCACCCTCAACCCTGCCCGTTCCTGTGTGCTCCAGCCTCATCATTACTCACCTGCGCATTCCTGATCACGGGACCCCAGTGGCTGCCTCGAGGCTTCCTCAGCCCCGGCCTCCAACGCGAGATGATCGTGCGAGTTCATCTCAATCAGGAAGCACTGGTACTTGCCGCGACGGCCAATCGTACGTGTTCCCCTTCGTCCTGACGCCCCTCTGCTGTATCATTCATTTTTTTCGATGGCATCGGTCCAGTTGACCACCATCTTTTAGCCGCTTGATGACTTGTGGCTAGGGTTGCCCCTAAGGCACACGTGCGAAACATGTACAGCCGCACAGGGACACAGCTTTTATCTGCTACATATGGTGTGGAGCCGTCCCACGTCCACGCAAATATAGGTGCGAGCTTCGAATTGTCCATGGGTTGACGTTCATCCCGAAAGAAATAAGTCCGGAAGCCCTATGTAGCCTTTGCTGGCGATTGTCTCCCAAGTGTGTCAGGTGGTGGCGGGCGTTCGCCACCTCGTGCCCCCCATCACTATCCCTTTTCGACTTACAATCAACGCCTATGTCCGCACATTGCCACTCAACGTGACATGTCGATCTCGCCTGGCACGTACGCCAGCCGTTATCATTATTACATGTTTGTGACCAGCAATAGCATGGTCGGGGCCACTAGAGAGTGTCACGTGGGGAGGAGCCGGACCCCATCAGTGCCAGCTGAAGAGTCGCAGTGGACCGTGGCATAAATCGCGGCTTGATCTGTCTGACAAATCACGAAGCAGAGGGCGGATGCCTGTAGGCAGTCCGACGCCATTGAGCCTACAGGAGTGGTACACCAGCAAGCACGCTGCCACACTGGCATAATGCCTGGCGCGCCGCATGGTGCAACAGGGGTCCATCGAAAGTATGGTGAGTTCCTCCCACAATAACTTCCTGAGCGGTTGAACATAGCCATGGGGTGTAATGAGGCAACTGCGTATGTACATTTTTCATTGTCGCACGTGCATCAGTCGCTGAAAATGAATGAGTTGCGTCATCAGCTCCAGAGGCGGAAGCCAGGACACCAATCAACGTTACAGGGGCTCTCCCTGAAGGGAGGGCCAATCAGAAGGGGGCGATAACTGTAGTGATATGGTCGTTCTGGAAAGGGAAGTTCTGATCCCAAAGCGTCACTCCCTAGAGACGGGTCCCTGCGGAGTGGCTAATAGATTAAACAACGACCACTGGCAGTGGTAACGCCTTCTCAGTCAGGTGAGCGGAGTAAAGCTCTCGCCATCTTCCGCTGTGGAGAAGTCTGGTCTCGACCCCGAGGTGCCTGCTTGAATGGTACGGATCGGCGCCGTTTTGCGTGTTACATCGCCCCCCCGTAGAACCGTTGACACATTGTGGAGTGACTATTACCTCAGTGAGTTCTCAGTTCATTACCGGTTGGAGCGTAGTTACTGTAAGCTTGCCAGGTACTAGTCTTCCTATGACACCACGTAGTCTGTACACGATCACGTCAGCCACGACTGTAGGGCAGGGCCCTGCCCTGTGATTAGGCCCAGGCGTCTAAAACTACCGGCGGGAACGGTTGGGACCGCGAGGGGCCTTACGCCTGCTCGAGCTGCATTCGCAGAGCGGGGAAGCGGAGAGGGCCAGGGGGGGCCCTCAATTCATCTTACATAGCCAGTACTGTCCTCCTATAGGGCGTGTACCCTAACGGGACAAAAATGGATTAAAAAAAAAAACTGGAAGCTTACAATTACGCACATAACGGCTACCGGATGTTTGGCTCACGCGATTGCGGTCGCACGGTGGAGTTCAGATCTGTGGAGAGGAGCGAACGCTTCTCGTGTCTGGCCCACAAATAAGTTCAGCAGCCGATCAATGTTGCCTTTCCATCCGTCCGGTTTTTACCCGCAGACTACATTCGACAATTAAACCCGGAACGGGTTGCAGGTCCATCGCTGGTTGTTGCATGCCTTGCGAAGCCTGGCCTTGCCAGCCAGTGAGCATGCGTTTGCTCGTGTCGACACATAATTAACCTCAGTTGTTGTATTGACTAGCCCGCGAGCTTTTCCGCGACGCGCCAATTTCTGGTCGGTTGATTCACTCACGGGCAACCAGTTGACTCGAAACCCAAGATGCTTGGTATGTGTACTAAGTCCCGTTAACTGTGGAATGACATACGGTCATCTTTGCATGTATATATCCTCTGTACTACTCACGTCGTTCACCTACTATTAATAGGTCCCGACGAACCTGTGTTATGATTGGACGGTGGACAGTTCCCGGTATGGCATCGGTGCTGCACGCGGTGCCGCTATCGAGAACGGACAAAGCCAACGGGAGTCCGTCCATGTCATATGGATCTCCGGTCGCAACCCTGAAGGGCCTCATACGAAGAATGAATCATGACCGCGAAGTTAGCAGACACCCGGAACCCATCAGAAGGTGGCCCACAAGTATGAGAGACGGTGCACCAAAATGGGCGGCGATTGGCAGGGCGGCGTCACGGCGCGTCGGCTGGGCCGGTTGCACACGGGCTGGTCAGCATCGAGCTCGAAAAACGCAGTAATGGCCATGGTACTGGCAAGCTTTGTGAAAGCGTGATCACCGTTTGCTTACCGGGCCCTTTGAGATACTAGTAAGCGCCCAGTGATATCATGTTCGACACCACGCCCTGCAAGCTGTATCTACACTTTTGAGCCATGGCACTCATACCCAGGGGTTGCGCGCAACGGGGTCTGTACCCTTGGTGACCCTTGTACCCATTACCCGTACCCCTATGGTGCTGGTACCCGTGAATCCACGGGTATGGGTAAGTGGCGGATAGGGTACGGGTTGACCCTGAGGTTAGTACCCATGGGTTTGCCCGTGCAGATCACTACCTGGGCGGCTGGGCCTGAGTGGCATGGTAAATCATCCAATTGATTGTACTATCTGTATTATACATATAATGTACCTATCTTATCTATCGCACTTGTTCTTCACCCCCCCAAGGGACTGCTGCGTGCTGCGTATATTGCTGCAGCACTGCAGCGGTGTGAAACCTTAGGCCTTACTAGTTAGTAGCGTCACATCACCCGTTACTAATGAGTAGTGTTATATCAATAGTGACCGGTGACACATAGTACTTACTAAGTTACGGCAAGGCTTGCCACTACCCTTGTTCTGGCACTGACTTGTACTCCAACTTATCACTTCACGCCGGTGCATGCAGCCTCACTCGTAGGCTGGTTACCCAACTAACATGAACACTGACTCGGAGATATCCTCTGTGCCGGCGCCTGAGCATCCGATGTGGCATCCCCCGTCATACCATGTCACCGGTGCTTCAAGCCCTCTGTTACAGTCGCATACTACACTGGAACACGATCCGAGCCTGCCAGACAACTTTGCCCGGACCGCAAAATGGCGAGTATACTTGAAACAGCTACGATGTGTGGTCGTCTGTTGACATGTGCTCGGATGTATGATCAAGGTGTGCAGATGGGTCTAGCTTTATAGTCCAGTGCGAGAATAGAACGTTCCAAACGTTCACAATGTACGTATATGTTTTTTTTCTCGTCTTCTTATCGAGCTGAGGAGATATGAAAGGTGCGAACCAAGTACGTTGGGATGGTCTTTATGGAGGTTCTCCATGGCCACGCTCAATTTCAGCTTTATCACGGAATTCACCCAGCCGACCCCCGATGCATGCCGGGACGTTTTGGCAAGCTGCTCCGATTGTCGACTTTGTATGGTACCCAGGCGCGTCGCGGCACAGCTTGCCGTCCTATTGTTTCGTCGCTTCCATCAGGGACTGTCCCATCAAGTTGTTAGATGGGACAGATGGCAGAGTACGCGGGCTTGGCCTGAAATCTATCCAAATAATCTCTCATTACCCTGTGTCAGCTTCGTGCATCGTATCCCATTATCGATCACCGCGAGCGATACATTGCACCCCATAGCCTGGCCTTCAATCTCACCACCGACAAGTATGTAAATATATCTTGTATTCCCATCAGCATCTTGTCCGGTGGAGGTTTTGAGCTTTCATCACATTTGTACAGGTTGTATTGTGGTTTTGAAGACGCGATCGAGGTATTCCACGTACAGAGACCAGGCGAGGGCGAGCGAATCTCAACTACACCTTCAAAGAAGAGTAAAGACGGATTGAAGGGCAAGTCATACATCCCTCTGCTACGACCCGCGTTCGAATCTTCTCACTTTTCCTTCTTTCAATCTGGTATGCGCTACGGACAGGTATAGTCTCCACGCTCGCGTTTTCCTATTCCCCGAACTACTACGCGGCTGGGAGTCTCAGCCCAGCCTCTCATGTGTCTGACAATATTGCTTTGTTCGATGAGATGGTGCTCGAGCCTGTGTTAGCCATAGGAGGCGTGGCAGAATGGGAGAAGGGGGGAGTAACTCAAGTATGTGAGATCGTGCACCCAAACTTGTCGAAATACTGAATGCGCCGACCGCGTCTATGACCCAGCTCATGTTCAATCCCACCCAGCCTCATCTCCTTTACGCCGCTTTCCGGCGAAGTGAAAGGTTATGGAATTGGGATCTTCGGGGGGATCCATCCGTGCCCTTTAGTTGCTTCTCGGGGCCTGTCGCCCGGAGCGGGTGTTCCAACGAGGGTCTGACGAACCAAAAGAGGCTTTTCGACATCGAAAACACTGGGAAATGGCTCGCTTTTGGGAATCAGGTATGTTGGCCCGATTCACACAGCCACTTGTCCTTTTTGTTTTGTTTTGTTTTTTGTAGTGCGGAGAGATCATGTTGTATGACGTAGAGGTAAAGAACGGCGAACCCAATGACGACATCGGGGAAGGCATAAGACAGATTCGGCCTAGCCTTGTGTATAACGCACACAGTGGTATGTCCATGGTCATTTATCCCATCCTTTCTCTATTGTTGACCTGGGTTCCCGCAGACGCTATCGGAACTGTCGCATTCCATCCTGCCCAACCAGTCTTACTTTCCGTGTCAGGGTCACGCCATTTTGACGATGTAAACCCCGAGGTAAATGCCCACGATGATTCCGAGTCGGATTCTGAAGGAAACGACGGCGCGAACGAAGATGATGATATAGTGAGGATCAGGGAGCGTCCCCTACCGACTGTGCGCGATTCGTCAATTAAAGTTTGGGACTTCAATGGGTCGGAAGAAACATGAGCAGGTTATAATCACATACAGCCGCGATTCAATGGCCTGCAGTTTACCCAGCAGATGAAACGTCTGTCACCAAATCACGTTAAACCATTAGCTTCATTGTTCACTTGGTAGTCATAATCATTGCATAGCATTGGCGGCTTTGTAAAACATGGCGGTGAAAAAAAAAGATAACGCATGATGCGATATGAATGCGGCCACAAAATCATCATGCTACGATCATACGACCGTGCCAGCTTTTGCTGCAATACGAGGCCAGAGATCGGCCTGTCGAAGTGACCAAGTATCAGACTGACGTGTTTCTTGTTTAAGATAATGCTGATACACACGCATTCTTTTGCTACAGGGCCGACAATGACAGAACCCTTCATGTCTCCCTTGTTGTTGACGATAACACCGGCGTTGTCCTGAGGTGACCCCGGTAAGAGATCGGGCGACTGTGTGAAAACAGTGAAGACGAACCTCAAAGTAGAGGAAGACGCCATCTTTTCGCCGCCAAGCCTTGCGTTGGCGGACGACGACTACAGGCATGGCTTTAGGGTATTACATCAGTACAACCACAAGCTAATCCAGAGATGTGCTTACTTTTTTTTCTCAGTTCAGGCTTTCCCTTTTTCACGGAGGCAACGACCATATCGCCAACACCAGCATCTGGCAGTCTGTTCAGATGTGAACCGAACCCATATGGTTCGATAAGGAACAGCGATTTCGCGCCACTGTTGTCTGCACAGTTGAGGACGGCTCCGACGGGGAGACCGAGCGTGAGGCGGTATTTCTTGCCAGTGACACCAACTATGTAGAGGCGATGAGCACGAGAGATACAGAAAATGGGCTCAAAATACTCTTGTCCTTTGCCATCTTGATTGTCAAGGGTTTTGCTATGGAAGAGTCGCTGACTAGCCCTTGCCCAAGGAATCAAAGTTCAATGCCGAAAATCGGCATGTCATAAATTATACAGTTTTCGGGAATAGCCTGTAAGATCTCTTGGGCATGCGTTCTCACGACTGTCAGTTGAAAAGTTCCACTGGTCCTAGTTCGGGTCCAGTCCTGTGACGGGCAAAAAGGCCTACTCGGGATACGGTCAATCGAGCTTCAAATATATACAGCTTCTGGGGCAACAAGTCCTCCATGGTGCCACACTGTTAGCATCCGCTGGTCATGCTCAGAGATGTCACGGAGCGGCCGCGTCGCTAAAGACAGTGAGTTGGCTACGACCCAACGCGTATAACCGCATCGAGAACGGAATCTCCCGGTGAACGGAGAGAGCGCGATTAGTATCTCATGCATTAAGGGTCTAAGTACATTCCATCGACCGTGCAAGCACGAGGTTCGATCTTCCTATTCCTGCTGGGTTCCCCGAGGTTCTACCTCACGTTCGGCGCTGAGTGCAAGCCAATTGGTTAGTTGTGCCTAGGTCAACCTCGATCGGCCGACCGGGTCGATGGAGTGGACTAGTGACGACATGTTGACATGCTGAGTGACTTGGTACCTTGACAAGCACGCCTTGCGGGCCGGGCGAGCAAGACCGACGTCGGCCAAGGTTTATTATTGCCCAGTATGCCAGTGCCAGACTGGCGTGAGTCATCAATGGGCCCCCCGGCCCGCGTCTAAGTTAAGCCCCCGGTCGGAAGGTTCTTTTCATCCCGCCTCGTTGCTCGTGTTTGCCATGCTCGACCCCAAAGTTCAGCTCAACATCGCCCTCACCGAGCCCGTCGTCTTCTTGCGCTCTTCTGATCCCTCTGGACGGCACCAGTCCGATCCAAATGATCCGCTTACCCTTGTCAGAGGCATACTCAATCTACATGTTTCCAAACCAATCAGCGTTTCTAGCATCGAAGCAGAGCTGACCGGAGGGTTGACGATCATGTGCATCGAAGGTCCGTGCTGTCTCACATCCCGCCTTCAAACCCAAGCTCATCTCATGCCGATGATACCCACCGGGTTGTCTTCCTATTCCTTGTACGGCGTTTCCTCGGCCTGTAGGCATCGGCGCCGGCCGTATGGAGCTCCCAGAAAAACGAAAGGTCTTCTCTTCAAAGGTAACCGTGTTTCGAGCAGCTCAAGTTCCTCGCTACGGAAGACGCCCAGTTTCTGTGGGGCCTGGATTGCGAGTGTCTACTGCCAATGGCAACAATGACGGTGGGCACGCAACTGGCACGTTTGTGTCACCGCCTGTGTCACCCGAACAACATCCCGCAGGCCAAATTGCTACTGGTTCGTGCCCCTCTCTGTCAAGTAGAACTTTAGTACTTCATAATCTTGATTACTGTAACAGCTTTTCCCGATCCCGACCCAACACCGCCGTATACGCCTATGTGTCAATCCCCATCGTCGATTCAGACGAGGGTCTGTGCTCACGCGGAAAACCCTGCTCATACCCTTGAAGAGCTGAGGCAAGCGCTGAGGGATAATTTAGAGACTCATCAGGGCGAATTGGGTACTATTAATTATCTTCCTTTCTGATTATCATTCAACTAAACCACCCAGCTCTTGCAAGCGCAGGCGCTCCATCTTCTCGCAGGCATTCAATGCCGTTCGGTTTGACAAGTCCCACAAGACACCTAAATACATCTTGCGCCTCCAATGACCAGAATGCTCGCACTGATGACATTGCGCACCCAGGCTCCCCGTTTGACGATCATTCATCTCGCAATAGTATAGGCGGCGATGCCTCATTCTCCCCAAGCCGTTCTTCCCGTGCGCACTCTCCTGAAGATACCCATGGAACCCAGAGTTGCACAGGCGAAAATAGTCATGATGTGACAACCGGACGTTCGCGTTTCCATATTTCCCTTGGTTCTATATTGGACGCAGTCATGGAAGTTACTTCCAAAGGACCATCTAGGTCGCGATCTCTCGCTAGGGCCGAAGAGAGGGAGCGTGGAAGATCCCCGGTCAGGAACGTAGCTGAAAGGCAAGGCAGTCCTGAAAGCGCATCCCACCCGGCGAGGGATCACGCGGAACATCAAGAGCACCATTTACTTGGACTAGGCCGCGTCCTTGGTCTGGAACGTGACCATGAGAAAGAGAAACGAAAGTCCATGGAGCACGGATGTTGGACGGAATTCAAGCCCGGTAAGTTTTACCAGCCCCTTGATAAATTATTTTCACATGGGCGGGATATCAGGCACTTACAGCTACCCGATCTCTTTTTTGCTCCCGCCCAATCTTCCACCGACATTTTCCCTTCCTCACGGGTCGCTTGACTACGTCATCAAAGGCATCGTTCATCGACCAGGCACATTCACATCCAAAATCTCTTGTCAAGTCCCACTTTTTGTCGTTGCTGCACCAACTATCGGAGTTGGAGAAGGCGGCGATCCTGGCCCCTTGTTCATTCAGAAACAATGGGAAGGAAAGCTCGCATACTCATTAGGACTGAGTTCAAGGCTGTTCCTCCTTGGCTCTCGCCGCCATCTAGGGGCAGAGACGGGAGAAGGTAGTTCTGCAAATACCGAATCCCTACTGGAGTCCGAAGTGGAAACAAGATCCGAACCAGGGTACGGCACGGTGACCCTCGATCTCACGCTCTTGCCCCTTGAAAAACTCAAGATCTGGAAGCTGAGCATATTCGTCGACCAGCGCATCAAGTATATTGATAAAGAGGGAAAGCTATACAGAGATGATGATAGTACGCGTGTGGCATTGCTAGATCTGCAAGACGCATGTTCAGAAAGCGAGATCGACTTATTGCATGAAGAACATGCGCGAAAGAACAAACATAAATGCAACGGATTGACGCAAATTCCACTCCTTCCGACACCCCTTTCGCCACATCGGTCACCGCTCCTGCGACTTGTACCAGCATCTACCGATCCTTCGGTTCTAGCAGGTCTTGGCCCCTATACGCTCTCTGCCAGTGTCGGGCTTCCTAGTTGCAATGGCGCTTTTGGTGGACTGAACTTTACTATGAGGCAGAAGAACTCGGTCATAAAGGTGGAACATCACTTACGAATCGTTTTGAGGGTGGAGAGTATTGGTGACTTGGATACCCCCAGCCACGAAGGAGACAAGAAGAAATTTGACATTGCAGTGCAAACCCCGATTACCATCCTTTCCGTGAGCTCCTTTTTGTTTCCTGGGTGGACGGAAGACCTAACAGCATTCATCCCTGGCCTACGCGAACGCTAGTGCCGTTGCGCCCCAGAGTACCAAACGCTTCCTCAGTACTCCCAGATCACAAGAAGCACTTTAGAGGATGACGATTGTGCCGGCTGCCCATGTCAACCGTATGACGTTGTGGGGCCCACCGCACAAGGGCATTTCAGCCCTGAGACTTATGAGCATCTGGAGCATCACCGCGTGAGCTCTAGCTCAACGTCATCTTTTGAGAACGAACAGGGCGAGTTTATGTCCGCCGCTGCTTCGCATCCGCATTCCCATCATGCCCGTCAGGGATCGTCGGACATGCAGTACTCGGGATCATCGCCGCGCGCAGCCTTTGGGAGCGCCCGAGTAAGCTTAGCCTCGTCACCAATGACACCGGAAGGCCCGCCCGGGCCGGGATGGTCTTCCTCTGTTCACACCCAGGACCGTGTCTCCCAAATGCCTTCCCACCCTGGTCAACCCCATTTTCCGCATCCGCATCCTCAACCTGTCCATCGCCATTCGGACTCCCGCTCATCACCCTCACACTCTCGCTCCCGAACGCACACCCCCATTTCCACACCCCATCCGTCTCGTCCGCCTTCGCCGGTGCTCGCCGAGCGGTATGAGCGGCTCGTGTCAGGATTGGAGAGCGACGCTGGGGAGGCGCCACCGTCGTATTATGAGAGCGTCGCCTCGAACGACCTTTGAGGTTTTGAGAAAGCGACAGCTCTGTCTTTTTCTTTCTTCGGTCCTCTAGTTTGGAAGGGATAGATTATATATTGCGCGATGATCTACCTCGTGCACGGATATGGGAGATTTGTCGTTGACTATTGATTGGGCCGACTGGCGGATGTATTATTCCACTATATCATTACAATAGGTTTACCTTTTGCCATTACCCGCGAGTAAATGAAAACTTGTGCAGGAAGATCCGTAGTCTTTTCTCTCTCTCAGGCCCTGACGCGCTCGTGAGGCTCCTGCCACGGAACACCTACGTACACAGCACGACGTGAGTCATCGAGCAAAGAACGGCTGATAAACGAACCCAAAATGTGGAAGATTTCTTCCTCCGTCTCCGACGCAACAACCTTGCCTTGGCAACATTTAACCATGGACGTGGCATGAGGGAATCGGCATACCTTGACAGACCTTCTTATGCCTGTCGTGCGGGTCCCGCCACACCCCGGTATAGAGACCGCGTTGGTTGAGCGAGTATCCATGCTTGTTCGCTTTCAGCCTCATCGCACGATTAAACTACAACCTTCCGTCGCCTCGTACACGTGCGCAGAAAAAAGAGTAGACACTCACGATGTCGTCGCCCTGTGCCAGAGCGAGACGTGTCAGAAACCGGCTTAGCGCAGAGCAAAAAAAGGGGTCCTAACCGTGTAATACAACAACGCGGCGCCCCGACTCGCCCAGGGTACGCAGAGAAAGTCGATCCGCCGTCGTTTCGCACCGGGGCAAGGCAACTTGCAGAGACCGTGGTACACCAACTCGAGGTCCTCGAGATCGTCGGGCACGGCCAGGTCCTCGGTCAAGATACCGGCTTCGTGTAGCCGCTCGAGCAAGATACGCAGCACCCCTTTGCGCGCTTCGTCACTGGGCGTGATCCGTTCTGTGATTCAGACGCACCTTGATGTGTTTTACCGTCCGCCGTCGGGCGTGTGATCAATATGTCAATGTCGCCACAGTCGGTCTTTCCCCTGCTTATACGAGATGATGAAAGTTAGCTGTGCACGTGATCGAGAGTGCCTGCCTTCTATAACTTCCCATGACGTCGATGAACAAATCAGCATCGATCGTGAGTGCTATCGTGCGTCAGCGACTAGCGAAGACGGGGGGGCCGACGCTCACCAATAGGCTTGATCAAGTCAAAGATCTGCCTCGCTTCTTCTCGGGACATCCTCGTGTTGATATCTTTGGACGTGTCATAGATTTTTTTTATGTTTTATTTTGTATATAACACTACTTGCCGTCGTAAAACTTGAGACCGATCTCTTGCACTGCGGATAGTTTTAGCCCGCCCTTTCTGGCTTTGACGTCGTCTAGTGTTCTGAGTCCGTTCGAAAACCAGACAAAGGCAGTATGACGGCCTGGTGTGGTTGTTCAGCGTATTTGGCCGACGAGGCGTGTTGGGTGACTTGCCAACGCCATATATGCCCTGGAAAACTCTGGTCGAGGCAACCTCTTCTGTGTTCTCATATTTGATTCGCCTAAGTTCGCCAGTGTTGATGATCTCCATGATCTGTACACCATCGTCATTGAAGAGAAAATCTCATGCATGTTCCTGCAGCGGGCGCACCTTGATAGCCGTCTTCTCGCCCACACCACGGATGGAGCGCGCTTCACTGAACGATCTGATCGGCTTGGGATAACTTCGCAGGGCCGGAATACCTAAATGTTGGTGATGAGCAACGGGAATACCGCGACGTATCAACTTGCATTTTCCATAGCTAAATGCTCGCCAGCGGTCTTCCTCGGATGATTTCGCTTGATGAAGCGCCCTTAGTTCCTCCAACTGTCCCAACTGTCAGGGAGGCGACCACATTAATAGCCGTACCTAATACCTTGTCAATGATATGTTGGTTGACGCAAACAGTCGATCGTTTCCCCTTCTGATCACACGCGAAACCCTACCAAAGAATGAGTTGGACATGCCTTGTCGCCAAAAAAAGAAGCCAGCGAACTTTTTTGAGTGGTAATACATTGTGATCGAACTCTTCGTCCTGGTCCGAATCTGATGCATCCCGATTCCACTACAGGAGATGTGTGGATAAAGATCTGAATCGCCGAGGGTTCTGCTCACCTTGGCTTCACGTTCTGCTCTCGCCTGGGCGTAATGCTCCGAAAGTGGATCGTCCTTTCCCGGTACTTTCCCCCTTTCCTCTGAAGGTGCATGCACGTCATTACGTATATCGACACACTGAAAATTGAGCGGGGCAGGAGGTAGCACAGTGAGAGAGTCGCCCGTAGTCTGTACTGGAGTCCTGTCCTGAGAAAAATTACTGTGACAGCAAGGTCAACATTCGCAGAGCCTCTATGCGAACACCTACGAGATATTGCTGACGTCACCGCTGTGGTCATTTGGGTCCCTTGCGCTTGATAAGCGAGAGTTGCCTGCCTCAGCCCGACGGACGTTCTTGCTCTTCCATTTGCGACCAGCGTCGATGCGTTCAGAAAACGCTGCATGCATGAACTCGAAATCGAGCAGGTCGTCTTCACCTGCGCTGTCGCCCTCATGGAAGGATGATTTAGGGTTTTGCCTCTTCCGTCCATGCGCAGACACGACCCAGCTCCAGGTAACGGTGGGGATATGGTCGGGAATATCCGATAGGGACTTGATTGACAATGCCTGGAGAGTAGGGCGGACGCCTGCATCAGTGACTATGTGCGTTACGATCGCCGGCTCGTATTTCGGGACCAGCGTTCCTCCGTGTTTTACGATCTGAGAAAAAGAGGTTCATTACCGACCGGAGAATGGCCGCGGCCGCGGCAAGAGCGCAAAAAAGACTTACATATTCCATGCGTCCTCGGGTCGTGCTGCTCGCGTACATCATGTCACCCCCGATATAAAATATACACTTTCCTTTGAGGAAGTTTTTCATGGGTTTTAGATCGAGGTTCAATTGCAGTTTCTGTGCATACTCGAGGGGGGTGACGAGTTTCGGTTTCTCCTTTGATGGCTTACTGCTGCCCTTGATTCCGGAGGCCTTACTCGCGGCCCTATCATTATTTGCGGTCTTGCGTATTTTTGGCTTTTTTGAAACGGGCACATTATTCGCGAAAGGTTGAGGCTCTTTTCCTCCGAAAGTGTGCTGTCGAGACTGGGTATCTCCGGGGCTCGTGACGTTGCTAACATCCGGACATGTTGTGTCAGGTCCTGCTAGCGTGTTGGGTAGTGGGTTTTCTCTGGCCGCATGTGAGTCGCCAGTTGATCTGGATGATGGTGCGATGATGTTTGGATGGAGATGCGCAGTCGGTGCAGTGGGAATCTCCACAAAGGCGCCTTTTTCTTGTCCGCGAGATGTGGTGGTATTGGGGAGGACTGCGCCGTGGCGTGTTGAAATTGGCGCGGGCGAGACAGCGTCCAAGACGGAATGGCTGACAGATGCGAAAGTGACGGAGACATCGAGTTTCCGCTTTCTAGTGAGGTTTGTTTGATCGCTGGGGGAGACTTGTTCTGGTACCGGTATAGTTGGATCGGCTGTCTGGACTGCTCCATATGATGTGGCTGGGCGAGGGGAGCTGGGCACGTTGTCTGGACAAGCTGTGTGCTGGGACAGCACCGCCCCGACAGGGTTTGTAAACGGGGCAGGAGGATTGCAAGAAATGCTGCATCCTCGTGCTGACGTCCTCGAGGTGTTTGCATCGGGAGCAGGGACAGACTCACGGGGAGTGTCTTCTATTACATTGTGGAGCTGCCCGCGGTCTGCCGTGATGAATGGGCTTTTGGAAATGATGTTACCGTGGCAGGGTGTCGGATGGGGACGGGACGCACGTAAAGCGGGGGTCGGTCGCATCGCACAAGGATGTGCGTGGCCACTGCGTCTGGCGACGCGAGTGGACGTAGGCGTCCATGTCCTCGTCTGGGAGGCCCATGTGCCTGTCCTGCTCCGCGAAGAAGTCCATACACGTGACCTGCAGAGATGGGTCGCGGTGAGCGTTCCTGACGAGGTTACTGGTGTGATTACAGTGCGGCCCCGCGGGAGGCTAATTAGTGATGTGGAGTAGAGCAGGGTGCGGTGATCACGTAACCGTGCATGCCGCACACAGCCCCAGTTTGGGTTAGAGAAGTTCTGCTCGATGAGTTCGAGTTCGAGCTTGACTATGACTGAGTCTTGTTTCTTTCTCATCACGTTCGTTGGCACGCGGATTCATCTCAGCCCCGTCTGCACAGCTCGCATCATTCCGCGACCCTTCTCCAAATACGCCTCCGAACCCGCCTCGCCTGCTTGCCCTACCTAGAGTTTTATGCCTCGGCGAAACAGAGCAGAAGCTGGACACGAGGTGCAAAGCGGCCCCGGGGAATACATCCCAACGCTGTATTCTCCAGGGCCGCTTGTTTGGACCTCGTGTCCAGCTTCTACTCTGTTTCGCTGAGTTGCTATCGGTATAAAACTCAGTAGTTGCAGCGGCGTCCAATTTTGTCTTGCCAACAGACTGCCATCTCCATCATTCCTTGTGCGCTCGTCGCCTTCCCTTCGCCTCCCAGTTCCCCCGTCTCTCATGGCAATTGAATTCACTAGTCGCCGCAATCGGCAGGACGACGAGCCGAGCTTCAACGTAATTTCCTCTTCTAGCATACTGGGCTCCGTAGCCTCCGACGATGATGACGACGGTTCCTCCGATACCTCCTCCGTCCTTACCGAACTCGGAGCAGACGAGTTCCCTGGCCACTTTAGAGAACACCGTGGCCGGCTCTTCCATTCTCATGGTAACTTGCCATATCCCCTGCCTGTCGACGGACAAGAGCAATCCGTCTGTCCCCTCCCTTCTTCCCACTTCTATCCCTCATCTTTTGCCCCTTAGAGATTGAACGTGCTCCACAAAATTCTGCGCGACCTCCTGGGTTCTCACTTTATCGGTCCCGTCCCCTATGTCTTGGCCCATGAGCCAACCAGGCAGAGACGCGCCCTTGACCTCTGTACCGGCACCGGTCAATGGTGCGTGACCACCTCCGACGCACTCCTCCGTCCATCTAATCTCCTCCTAGGGTAATGGATATGGCAAGTGAATTTAGACACGTCAGATTCTCCGGCGTAGACATTGGTACGTATATGGCACGTTGCGTCCTACCCCCAACCTTATTGGCGGCTTGCTTCCGCTCTCTACTTCCATCTCCATACAGTTCCGATCGCGACTCGGCGTCCCCACTCTAACGCCCATTTCGAGATCCTCGATGTCACCCAGCCCCTCCGCTGGCCTGATGGCGTGATGGACCTTGTCCACGCGCGCAGCGTCTCCCTAGCGGCATGTCCCTTACCCGTTTTACATGCTTGCCCTGTTCATCATTCCCTAATTAGGTACCCAACTACAAGGAAATGTTGCACGAAGCCGCTCGTATCCTTCGAAGTGGCGGCTTGTTTTGTTCGGGTGAGGTGGGCCGGAGTGTGGCGTTCGCTCCCGGTTACCCTGGTAACGCAGCCATGGATGCCCCTGGCGCCACCCGCTTCTTCAAGGTTGTCAATGATCTCTTGGTGCCCATTGGCCTCCATGATGTTACCAATGATATCCCTCGCTGGTTGAGTGACACTGGCGCATTCACTGATGGCCGCATCCAGGAGCATGTAATTCCCATCGGGGATTGGCATCCGTCCCCGCGCCAGAAGGCTTTGGGTCGCGCTTACCTCAGTGTCATGACCATGTTCGCGGAAAGCCTGAAACCCCTTCTGAGGGACCGAGGTGGCCTCACTGAGCGCGAAATTGATGAATTGATCGACGGGCTTGCCCGTGATATGCGCCGCGTCCCGGGCCTCGTCAGCGTCTACCACACCGTGTGGACCATCAAGGCTTGACGCATGGACCCAATACCCCTGAATGATGCCGAGCTTTGCAAGAATTTTATTGATCAGGTTTGTTGTCTCGAAAGCGCTTTATTTGCTTGTTGTGTGTTCTCTGTCAGCTTTTTATGTACCCTTGTCGATCTTTGGTGTCGTTTTCTGTCCCGTCCTGTTGTCGTGCTGTCTTTTTGTTGTCGTCCGTTATGGTTGAAAACTCTAATGTCCGTATGTGGTGTTGCTTTGATATTTATCGTTGTTCTTGGTTCCATGTGTCTTGGTGGTCGCCGTTGCTGTGCATTCCACGCTCCCTCCCTACGGGACAAGAAGTCCGGGTAAGTAAAGGCTTTGTTTATTTGTTTTCCTTATGGAACGTCTTGCTTGACTCGAGGCGTAAGGTCTTAGATCATTCATCTTTATTGCGAGGCGCTGATCGTGGGAACTTAGAGTTCGGCGCGAGGTGGTCAGGCTCGGACGATAGATGGCGAAGGACCAGGGTCAGGATCGTCTCTCACTGTGGGAAGTAAAACCAGTGATTATCGGTGCAGTTTCCCAATAGAGTTCCAGTGTGTTCATCACTGAATCTCCCATCAAGAGTATTCAGTGACGGCGTGGTCACTGGGCAATCACTGGTCCTTTTCCAAACTTACAGCAATATCACTTTCCCAGTGATTCTTATCGCCTTGCCCTAATTCATGTACATATTGTTACCAACTGGCACCGGAGTTCATATGGCACGGCTTCCGGTCCATCGCAACCCAACAAAAAACTATATACCACGCGATCACTACCAATACAGTAATCGACGATCATGCACCGTTCATTAGGGTATATCTACACAAAACAGTTCATTCTCCACAACTTCCTGGACAACACCATTTTTTTGCAGCGTTCATTCAAAAATAAAGAAAGGAAGAAAAAGTATCTGATGTCCATGTCCATGGTGACACCGTCTTCAAAGGGGCACGGTTCCGTTCAACCTAAAGTCCCTGCTGCTCGCCCCGACCGAAAACGTGATGGTACCGTTTGGCTTGGCCCAGCCCTGACGGACCACGTCCCAAATTGAGAGGTCGTAACGGGACAGCGTGATGGAGGTCTCGTCCGTCTCGCCAGGCGAGAGATTAATGTTCGTGAACCCTTTGAGGACCGAGGGAGGCTCGCCAGCAGAGGGGGGATGGTGTAGGTAGAGTTGGGGAGTCTGTAGGCACGTAGGTAAATGAACAAGCAGTGAAACCAGACTGCTAGGCTTACCTCGCCACCATAGTAGGAACCTGTGTTTGTCACATCAAATGTCACCTGGAATGCGGGTACGTGGAGCCTAACACGTAAGGAAAGGAGATGGTTAGACAATGAAGAAAATAGACATATTTCCGCCAAAAAGAAACCCACCACAGAGCCGTCGTAGAACCCTCGGCGATGGGCGTTGCACCTCCGGCAGCCCAGTTATCAATGAGATGCGCCTCTGGAACATCTCCCGAGGCAATGGGCGTAATGACGAGGTTGGAGTACTCGAAGGTCGTGTAACTCAGTCCAAAGCCAAACTCATAGCGCGGGGTGATGTTTTTCTAGATGAAATCAACACGATGAGCAAAGGAATGACACATTGGCTGCCGTGCTCACAGCATCAAACCAGCGGTAATCAATGAGAAGACTGCACAATGCTAAGCACGCCGCTCATGGGCCGGTTGACAGACGCACCCTTCAGTATAATTGATGGGGACAATCGGTGCGTCGCTCAAGGTGATCTGCGCAGGGTAATCACTCGCATTCTTCGCAATTGTGTACGGCAGGCGCCCAGAGGGGTTCCAGTAGCCATATAACACGTCCGCGATTGCCGAACCGGCCTCGTTGCCACCCAAGCTAGCCCACAAGATCTGTATATGGCGAGATCAGAGGCTAGACAGATGATCTGGACCAAAGAAATGCTGACGGCAGTGACGTTGGGATGATCAACCCAAGGCTCGATGATGAGGGGTCCAACACTGTTCGTAACAACGATGGTGTTGTTGTTTTGGGCTGCGACGGAGAGAATGAGGTCATTGCCGTTGTTCCAGGCAGTCAGATTATTCCTGTCGCCTTGATTCCCATCCACCGTAATGTAGTCCTGCAGTCGACATAAGCGGTACGCCAATAGATGAGGTTGAGGACCGTACCTCTCCTGAGTCAGAGTTCACGAAGACGATCGCAACATCCTGAGCAACGGCTGCACTTGCTGACTGATAGAGATCCCAGTCATCAAAGTCCCATGAGATAATGGTTTGATCAGCTTGAGCGTGAGCTTGAATGGCCTCGTATGGCTACATCATGACTCAGCATCAAGACGAAAGGGTGAGCTAGAAAGTTGACTCACAGAGATGAGATACGAAAACCTGTCCGTTCTGGACACAAGGTGTAAGCAAGCATATAGGAACCAACGGGACGAACCAGAACGTACCCGGATCCCCAACCCATGGCAAGGGTGCCAGTTGGGTTACCGCCTTGATCTGGGTACTCGTTGGGACCAGAGACGGGCGGGGCAGCATCGCTACCGACCAACACTATGTTCTTCGGTTTCTTCAAAGGCAGCGCACCCTCGTTCTTGAGCAACACAATGCCACCAGTCGCGATGTCCTTGACGACCTGTGCGTGATCACTCTGCGCATTGACCTCCAGATTAAGAGGGTCGTTGAGATTCCAGGAGTCGATAGTCGTCTTTGGGTAGTCTTCATCTTGATGCAAATAGTACCACGCAGCGACAATGCGTGTGGCCATGTCGTCGAGGCGGGCAATGGAAATGGTGTGGTTGTTGACATAGGCCGTCAGGTTACCACCGAAGTACGAGGTTCCAGAGTCGAACGTGATGTCCCCAGGCATGGTCATCTACGAAGCGAACTCAGTTAAAATTATAGGGTAGGCAATCGAACTCCACAGACATCGAGACCCGCAACAGCAGACAAGGTGTTCATGGTGGCCGACCAATCCGACATGATGACTTCGGGACCTCAGTACGGAATCTTGATCGTACTGTACAGAAACACTCACATCCCTGGAAACCGAATTCCCTCTTAAGTATATCATTCAGCGTTTTGTTGTTGTTGCAAGCGTAGGTGTAATTGATGAGGTCTTGAACGCGAAGTTAGAGCGCGGACGGCATCCAGACGAACATAACTGACTGTAGCTGCACATGACGGATGATACCCCAGCCATGACAGAACGCATGAATGGTTGCGCGTAGATCTCGTGCTCGGTACGATCATCTACATTGGACGACTCGGTGGTGCGGAAATGCTCCTGTTCGCTGTCATGAACGGAATATCAGCGATCTACAACCACGCCAGTCGTCAGGCCAACTCAACTTGTTGATGTAGTGCTTGGCAGTGGCTTGTACGCCACCAGACTGCAACCCAAGGATAGTCTCGTAGGCAGCCTCTCCAGTAAGGAAAGGGTCGGCACCGAAACCTTCCCAGTTACGTCCGCCTTGAGCGACGCGACCCATGTTCATCATAGGACCGAGGGCGATATTGACACCTTTGGCTTTGAATTCCTGACCCATCGCGACCCCGCGTGCTCGAATCAAAATACGATTCCATCTACAATGCGACACAACAAGATGAGTGAACTGGCGCAGAGCGTTAAAACTACCCACGTTGACGCTGCGGTGATGCCAGCTGGGAAGGCACTGACCAGCTGAGCAAAACGGACCCCGAGCGGCGAGTCCTGCCACACGTTTCAGAATGAAATAGCTATGCAATAACAAAGATGCCTACCTGAAGACAGAGACCAGGAAAGTCGGCGACAGGGGGGATATTACCTACGCAAAGGCCGTTCGCCCAACCCACGCCGGTGGTAATGTTGACCTTTTGTTCGATGGTATAGCCAGAGATCTACAACGGCGGCAAGGGACGGAAGAGGAATGAGGACTTTTCGTGATTGTAAACAGAGAGACTGACTAATTGTTGGGCCTTGAAATACGCGATGGACCAAGCAGGTGCAAAGTCGGGCACAATGGTTGGATCGGAGCTAGCGGGGGGAGGGAATAATGGGTCCGTCTCGGGGAAGACAGGTGGTTCCGGAAGGACAGTGGGCGTAGGGAACGGGGAGAAGGGATAGCTCGAAATTGGTAGAGTCAGTGGGGCTGTCGTGACCGAGGCGGAGGGCGTGGATGAGTGGGTATGAGTATGAGTATGAGTAGTGGAATTAGAATGGCCAGACGGTGATGCACTAGCTGGAACAGCAGACGAGGCCGGTACGGAGCTGGAAGGAGTGGATGGAGTTGAGCTCGCTGGTGCCGTGGTAGAAGAAGGGAGCGAGGAGGTGACATTGCTGTCTGCAAGGGCGTACGGCGCGACTAGCAGGAAAAACGAGAGCCGAAGTAGCTTGCACGCCATCTTGAACGACAGAATGCAACGGCAGCAGTGCGGTCGAGGCGCAAGAACACCTTATGGAGTATTTAAAGGTCTTGGATGCCGCCATGATGATAATTACGGCTTTATAACGCACATCGGATCAGAAGCATGTAACATTGCACGTCACCCGAAGACCACCTGACCGTCCAGAACGTCCACGATCGAGGCAAGAAAAGCGTGGCCGTCGAGGGTCGGCAGTCAGCAGGTCGTTTTCAGGGCTCGGGGAACACGCGAAGCACGAGGCCTTGCGCGCAGTCCCTATGGAGATTTGACACGCATCGAGATCCTGGCGCTCCATCAACCAGTGATCAGTGACACTACATATAGTGTGACACCGTGACATTAACTTGGACCACGTATGTGTTATGCACATCTCCGCGGGGCAAACCTATCGATTATACCAGGTTAAAGCTACGGTGGCGTCCTAAACCCCGCCCACCGGCAGCCATAATCTCGAAAGGACACCCAACCATGGTCCATAAGTCGCTCATTGGGCAGCAGCTTCGTCATGAAACGCCGTTGGGAACAGGTCCCATCAGCTGAGTTTGGGGACATGCTGCTGCGTCAATGATGATCACGGGACGACCTTCGGCTAGAGTTTTAATCAGACAGATTCACACCTCAAATCGACTGCAGCACCCCACATGCTGGCACCTATCGCCATGTTTGGTTTAAGACCTTTGTGGGGAGGCTGCCAGTGGCTTCTTCCATAATTAGTGCAAGCTCGGGAATGGTTCAACCATGACCCGCTTGGCTACGTTTCTCAGCAAATCTATTATATGTCTTATCTTGCTCACACTTCTCATTTCCGAGCCTGTCCGCCAACTTACCCACCCTCAATGACTCCACCGCTCGTAAACACCAGTGTGCGCCGCAACACATCAGCCATGGGACGTGTATGGTAGTAAGGATGCACTGCCAACTGAAGCGTTCCTGACTGCTTCGCTTATACACAGCCAGCACGCACGCGCTGAAGACACAATCTCACTCGCAGGTGCTACCAATCCCTATTTCCGACAATAAATCGGGTCTCACGCAGCGATCGAGGCTAGCCAGCCTACCATGCCACACGAAACATGACAAGCTTGTGTCGGCACCGTCATAGCTGCAACGTGTAGGCTCACAGATTCTGATGAAACGGTTTTCCGCATCTCGGACACGCCAGCACATAATTCGGTAAGGGATCTCCAGTCCAAATACGTATCTATGTTGCCTTGACCTTCCAGTGTGCAAGGACAGTGCTGTATCGAGTACTTCTACATTATGCTTAACGGAGCTCGGCAATTTGAGCGCTGAGGAGACTCGATGATCCAGATGTAACATCGTAAGAGGGGGCGGAAATACTACTGTACAATGAATTAGGAACTTAGTAACGTCTATCATGATGTAAGTCCTTCAGATTAAAAAATGATCAATTCATCATTTCTCCCGTCGGACATCTGAGCCCACGGAACAACGATTACGTAGCATGCATGGTACAGAGACAGGTCGGTCTGGGTACAGGACAGCTGACAGTCGACGATAACCTGGCTCATGCTGACTCGCGCCTGTACCGCTGGCATGATCACTCTCCCGCGCTCAAGCCGCACGGTCTGCATTCCGGCGATCCCGCACCAGCGTTATCATATGCCCAATGGACTCCTGCACCTCATCTGTGAGAACAGTCGTAGATATATCAGCATGCTATCAGCAGGTTATAGCTTACAGAGGCTCGGCTCTGGGCGACAAATATAAGGCAGGGTGCACTTACCCACGCGGGGACCCCTACGGTATACGTCGTATTCAAGCATCTTCAGTCCGTTGTAATACTCATCGCTCAAAAGTTGAAACGCCTCTTCCTTGGCGACCCTATCGCGCACAGGCTCTATGGAGTAAGGCGTACCTCACACATAAGCGAGAGCTCCAAGCACAAGCAGGTAAAGAACATACCATCCTTAGCCAGGGAGCTTAGCAACGAACTAGCGGCAAAAACAACATGAGCCTGCCGTTCCCTAAGTAGATCCAGCACATGACCAATGATCCGGCCGCGAAGATCGGCCGTCGAATCCGTCGAATCACCGACACCTTTCTCAAAGAGAGATCGCAGTGTTTCCGTTGCAATCCGTTGTACTCTCCGGTGTGGAATGTGCAGTGCGCTCGCCACCTGCGGAACTAGATTCAGAATCTCACGAGGTAGACGGGCTGGCCCTTCTTCATCTACAGTGATCGAGGTAAGCGACAAATATGCAAGTATAGGAGGAAATAGACCTAATCGAGCAATGGCACGAAGGTAGTACAGTCCTGCATACGTGTCCTCGTGGGATGTCGAATCGGTCATCCCCTCCAGCACGGTGGCTGCCCCTCCTAGTACTGTGGATTGCAACGGATCTACGAAACAGTCTTTGTCAGAAGAGCCTTGTCCTCTGTATCATGCCGTCGGCAGACAACTGACCGCATTTTAGCAGTTCGATCAAGATCTGAAGTCCATCTTCCTGGCGCAGGCGATCAAACCAGCGGCGCTGAACCATGTTCAAGATGGCCGCACGAGCACCGGACTCGTCATTGGAGACCAAGGTACCTATGTTATCTGGAGGATGGCCCATCAAACAGGGCAAACCTGGAAGTAGGATGCGACATACCAATCTTCACAAGTCGTGCTAGCACAGAAGCCGCAGCAAGAGAAGTCGATTTCTTGCGCAGTCGAGTAACAAGAACATGAATCGTGTTTGCTGCTATGATGGCGTCCGTCACCGCTGCCCCCACTAGCGCACCGTGAGGATCTTCGCGTTTGGGGCATATAATTCTTATATTATCCTACCTTGCGTGCCGCTCAGCTGTACCAAGGCGGCAACAGCACCATCACGGATCCTCGGAACAAGGTTCTGCAGGCGCTTCGCGAGTGTTTGCAAGTGGCCTTCCCCAGACAATGCGCGTTGTACATCCTCTAGTATACACATAATTAATCACAGGAGCCATCAGGTTGGATATAGAAAACAAGCGATACCATATCGTGCAAACTTGACCAATGCCTGACATGCGACTTCCTTCATCTCGCTGCAGCTCCGATCAAGCATTTTCATAAAGGTTGTTAACACTCCAAATCGGAGCATTGTTCCCCGAAGGTCGGCTGAAGCTCAACATAAACAGTAAGTTCTTCCTCGAGTACCACGATAGACCCACCTTCTGAAAGAATGGAGCAAAGGACGCGAGTAGCCGCAGAGGCAACAAAGTCATCAGAATGATCGAACAATCTGAGAACTGTGGCAACAATAGGTCCTGCTTTCATGGCGCTCCTGCCACTTTCTAATGCATGTCAACCGAATACCAGCGAGCTAGAGAAATAAGCACACCATACTGCGCCAACCCTTCAAGAATTGTCAACACAGGTGCAAGTACAGCTCCACCTGTGGGAATCGTAAGTTCACATACAAATACTACACTGTGGTACGTGCCATTTGATCGCAACCCTTCAGTGATATCGGTCACTACTTGAATATCGATGAGACTTTGGGCTATTGTGGGATCCACTGGTTTCAATATTGTCAACACAGGAGGGCACGAACTGGGTAGTCGACGCACATTTCATCATCGTGGAGAGCGCATATGCGCTGTAGAACGGAATGATAGAATTCCCATCATTGTATTCGCCTACGCGTGTGCTGTCGCAGAGCCTGACGAGCGCCTGCAAGTTTTCCTTTACAACCAATCTCGACCTTAGGTCAGACCACTTGCAAAATGGTGGCAGATAAGTGCAAGCTCGGCGGCGATCTTCGTGGTTTTCGTTCTTCAGCAATTCAGAAATGTCCTCCGTGATTTGGCGACCTAGCTCAATGCCGCTCGTCTCTAAGCATCGATCATGGGCCCATCCTAATTCGCAGTAAATGACAGCAGCGCTCAGCCGTATCCGCTTGTTTTCGCTGCACAAGATAGTGGCTATAATCTGTTCTGCGTCCTTGAAGTCATGGATGGCATCTTTACAGACCTCTGAGCATGGTTCATCATACACGTGAAAGAAAACACACGAAGGTACATACGGAAACCGGCCATAAAAGCCAGACGATCCAAAGCGTTTAGGTCGGGTTCACCCTGCTTGAGACTGCGAAGAAGTGTCTGAACTGAATCTTTGTCAAAGATATTCTTTTCCCATCGCGATTCTGGCAGCTCCCCAAGCCGATGTGTGTCGTTCCAAAGCATAGGCTCTGGCCATGTTGTTGAGTCGCAGTAAAATCGGGCAGATGGCTTGTAGTTGTTCTTGAACAGCGCGGATACGTGCACCTTTTGTCCTGGCAAAATTCTCCGGGGTTCCCCGAGGTGTGGCCTGAGGGCAGTGAGATGACGCCTAAACAGCGATATGTAAACAACCTTACCATCTAGTTTGCCGATCCGAGTTGTAGTACAGTAAGCGTTTGATAGGCAATACTTCCATCGGCCACCATTTACGGTTCAGAGAACACCTAATTTGCTTGTTCAGGTCATCGATTTTCCACGTCAATTGTGAAGGTGAGTCCATGATGAGCCCTTCAGCGATAGCTTGATTGCGCATCCACAACAGCGGCATGTCCCCAGACTGCAACCTCTCGTTACGTCTGTTTCCGCCACCGCTGCACTTTACATGTCAGACCGGTAGTGCCAACTGGCGAATATGACTTACACATCTGCATGACAGCCCGGAAACCAGACCTCTTTGATACGCTCATCGTCACCATCACTGCAACCGGACCGCCCACCATAGACATACTCGGGCAAAAACTTGACACGTCGCTCATCCAAAGCCAGGGCATGTCGGAAACGGTAAATATGTTCACAGGAAGTTGTGGTGCAAGGAAACATCCTGCTTCTGCCGAAGCCAACTGATGACACAGTATCCCTAGGCAGGTGGGGATCATTCATTGTCCAAGCAACGGATTGCACAAGAAACTCACCATACCCCAACGAAATGGACGTGAATTTTACTCCGACAAAAGGTCCTGTGGAATGTTTCGGCAAGCTCAGAGTACTTGGTCTTCTTCTTGGACTCTTTCGGGGAAGGTAGAGTGAAGACACTGGCTGTAGTACGGGTCAAGTCCGAAGCATCATCGCCCGTTTTCGAGTACAATTCAAACGCACTGCAAAGGCATCAGACCAACAGGTGCAGACCAAAGCAACGAAAACTCCTACAATGGTATTTGCTCGTCATTACCTGGGAGAATTAACCCTACCTTTGGAGTTTCAATCAACACGATAACGGGCCACACGAAAAAGCTACTCACTCGGGAAATCATGCCTGCCAATGCTCGAGCTTGGTAAGCACCACGCGAGTAGCCTGAAATGTGAATGAGAGATGTGGGATGGCCACGCAGCAAGAGATATCCCACCAAACAAAAAGATCTTGTCACCGTCTTGGTAGTTGTTCGAAAGCCAGCGGTAAGAGGCCATGATCGCCACGTGTAAGTTCCTTTTGTAAAATGAGACATTTGTTGTGCAAGTTTATCTGGTGATATACCGGCCAAAGGCCATATCCAAGCCATTGGATAGTGGGGACGCCCCAGCGACTTCGGCAGATGTGCCAAGCCCACTGCTATAATACGTGAGTTGTTGGTCGCATTTCGTGATTTGACTATAAAGCTCCACAATGTTTGTATTCTACAGGATGGATGAACGGGTCCAAGTGCCAGAGGTTCAAATGGGCTCACCTTGGTGCCAAACCGATTGGACGTGCCATCAATGCATACTACGAGGTTCCGCATGCCCACTCCCGATTTCTTGCACGAGGACTCGGCCGTTGGAGGCCGCGCCATGTTCTGCAGGGTCGCCATCGAAGAAGTATGCGTTGTTGCTGTCACTGGCGTCTCCAAGATACATCAACGAGTTCTGTGGCTCAAGTAAAAAATCAGTGGGTAGGACCAGTTTAAAGGGCCACTGCCGGCGCCGCAATGCCGTAACAGCACGCACAGGAAAACACGCGTTTTTCGCGTCTGGAATGAATGCACTGGAATATCCATGGACGGAGCGCATCATCAACCGTACTGGCGTTTGTCTCTCGCAGTGTGAGTACCACGTACGTTCCAGGTCTCCATAAGGCTCGGAATTCTTTAAGTGCCTGTAGCAAATGGTTTGACGCCCTGTTGTGTCGAAATCGGGCCATCCCATACAACAGTATGTATGGTGGTGAGTGCAAGTTTATAGGCGCCAACCCATGGCAGTAGTGCAACGTGTCGAATAACCTACGCTCTGAAGCCGACAAGCTACCACGTGTTGGGTCCGATGAACTTTATATAATAACCTGGCGCCTACCGGGACGTCTCTCGGGCCCTTGTCTCGGTTCGACGCTCTGATACCATTTATGGAAAACGGTGATGCCGCCTGCGGGCTTGAAATAGTATCTCGGAGTAGTTGCGTTATGGGGGAAGCAAAGAAAGTTGGAACCGAACAACCAAAGCCAATCTAGCCCCGCGTACGTTTGAAAAGTAACCACCACCGACGACCTGGCGCACTGCAGGGCCACGGCACGTCAGGATCACAGCGGATAATTTGGGGGGTTTGCCTCTGAAAGCTGGTCACATTGGGACACAATCACCTGCCAGTAGCGATAAATGGTAGGTGGCTAGGCACAGGATGGAAGTTAGGATATAATCTCCACCTGAACTCAGAGAGGTTTGCAGGCAAGATAACAATGGTCATCCATTCTGCCACACGTCTTCATTACTTGATGACAGTTATATCCCATGGTTAGTCGGAAGGCGCTGGGAAGAATATATTCTTCCCCTGGAAGGAGACTGGTGTCAACTTGCAGTGGTCCGAACAGAAAGAGAAAGTAAAAAAAAAAATAAGGAAACGCCGGTGAAAGGCTCAAAAGCGACGTCATCAGTTCAGATGGGCTGTGAAACGACAGCGTCTAGGCTTGTTGTCTTACATGAATGATGGATTGCGCTACTCGGAAGGACAAAAATGGTACTGGTGATCTCTATATCGTAGACCGTAGGAATTGTACCAGTCAGTTGGCAGAGTGGGACGGACTCGATGGGTCCTCAGCCTGTCATTAGTGATGGTGACATGGTGGCAATAACCTATACAGAATTTGCCGGGGGTACATTTTCCGCCGATTGCAAAACCCAAAGAGCAATCTCATCGTGGGGCACTTTGCTCCATTTCGAATACACCTATAGGCTCAGACGTCAGATATCGTGTACTGTTTTATGACGTACATCATTGAAACTCTTGTACAGCTCAGTCATCTTGAGCTCCGCCTCGCGCTTTCGTTGGGCGTTGCTCTTGATTTGCTCGAACAGTGCTAGGTTTTCATCCTCGAGCTGTTGGCTGCGTGAGCGGGAGCGAGTACAATATACAAAAGACAGACTTGCACTTTGCAAGGTTGCCCTCAGTCTTTGCACTTCTGACTCCAGGACGGGGATGGTTCTGGCGCGAACGGCGGCGGATGGTTCCAAGTCTTCCTTCCAGACATCCTTTCCTTCAGATTCGCCACGCTGCTTCCTTGCGCGCGCGTCTGTAACGACTCCGTGAAGGGAATTGATGCTCTCCCGCACGTTAAACTCCTTGAAGTGTGCCTCGCAGCTCGCCTGTTCCCCACGAGGACGTGAACGCATACTGGGTTAGAAAGTTGGGGATACATACGTGTATCTGGTCTTCCATATGTCTCGAGATGGTGTTGAAAATGCCTTCAGCACCATGGGGCTCTTCTTTGCACCATAGCGCGAAGCACTCCTGGAAGTCGTCGTACCTATCGTCGTGCTCTAGCGCGGGGATGTCTGCCGGTGGGGCACGTACGTCCACTTATGTGCGGCTCGATTTATGGCGAGCTGCAACGCCGAATGGAAATGCGTCCAACGTTTACTGTCTGGCAATGGTTTGGCCATCGTGACGGTTTGAAGTTGAAATCATTGGCAAGCTCGGAATAGGACTCCGAACCCCCGAACCATGCTGCAGCCAAATAATGCCAAAGATGTCAGCGTGGATATCTTGTGTACTTGTCGAAGATGTGGACAAACGGGCGGGTCTTTCTCTGGCCTGCCCTCAAGTCCACGTCTTTGGAGTCCACTAAGCTGGTAGTTTGTACCACCGCCCCTCATGCCAACATAATAATGGGTAAGTCTACAGGCTTGTTATCCTCGGTGCCCATAGGATGAGATTTCACTCTCAGTTATCCCTGTCTTAACAGTCATGTCGACACGGACTTATAGATCTGACTTTTTTTTTTTACTCCGTTTTTTCTTCACTTGTACATTGGACTCATACCACCTTTGTTCTCAGTAATACACCTTTGTTGGCGCGGGATGTATGCGCAATGAACCACTTTGCTACTGGATGTCGTATGCCGGGTTTCGACACCGTCACGACAACCGACTCCCCATTTGCAAACACGCAACCCCCTGGAGCCCGAGCGGGTCCCATCCGATTGTCGGATTCACCTAGTGGGTGTTCGCGCCGAGCACGAGCGTCTGCTCTACGTCGCCCAGGGGCATTGAAGTCGTAGATGTGGTGGTGGCGTTAGGGAGATCCGGAATCCTGTCGGATTCGTCGCCGGTGTACCACAAGAGTAGGCTGGGCCTACTGCTGGTCGGTGCTGCCCATGTAGGTGCACCGCATATCGCACATGAAGTACGGCCCGACCACTTGGATCTTATCGAAGAGGGCGGCCAGGTTGTCGAACGGGGGAGTGTATCTGCTGTTGGTCCCGGACGTACGAGGGTGGTCTCCAGGTTGTCGATCACGGGGAGGCTCGGGCTAAGATATCTATGGAGGGTGGTGTAGTATCCGATGGGTTCGTAGGCCTGCAAATTGTGGCGTTGTAGAGGCCCATCTTCGTGACATAGCTGAACGTCCAACCGCCGAGTAGTGGCAGGAGTGGCTGTACGATGCTGCGGGGTACGGCTGGGTGAGCAGCGGGTCTGCAGACGGAGCCAGGAGGGAAAACTACCTAGAGCGAAGACAGGCCCGTTTCGGAGATGCTGAAAATCAGTGCACGTGACACCGTGTTGTGGACGTGCTGTTGGTGTGCTGCTCTTCGATGGCGTCGGCGAAGAAACGCAAGGCAGGCGACCACGACGACGGTCATGCATCCAAGCAACCCAAAATCAACGCCTTCTTCACCCCGCGTGTCCCCCTCAACGCGACATGCGGCACCGACACCACCACCTCCGTCGCCAGCCTCAGCGACGAGCAGCGCGCCGTGCTCCGCCTCGTCGTCGTCGACGGCCAGAGCGTCTTCTTCACCGGCTCCGCAGGTGTGTTTCTTCCGTGGTTCTGTAATCGCTGCAAACCAGCGCGCATATAGGCACCGGAAAGTCCTTGCTCTTGCGCGCTATCATTGCCGCGCTCAGGCGCAAGCACGCCACCCGCTCAGACTACCTCGCCATCACCGCGAGCACGGGCATGGCAGCGTCCAACATCGGAGGTGCGCGTGATCGTTCCTACCCTGAGCCTGCGCTTGAGCCGTCCAGGCATGACCGTCCATTCCTGGGGCGCCGTCACGCCCGCCAACGACAATGTCGATGCCCAGATCAAGTGCATACGGACGTGCAAGCCGGCCCTGCAGCGGTGGAAAAACGTCAAGGTTATGATCATCGACGAGGGTGAGTACCGTGCCTGTCCAGCCTACCGTGCTCACGTCCACAGTCTCCATGCTCGACGGCCATTTGTTCAACACGTTGGCCGCCCTGGCCGACCGCTTGCGCAAGAAGACAAACAAGCCTTTTGGGGGCATCCAAGTGCGTGTGCGTGTGCGCTGTATCGTCTTGCACTCATCGCCTACAGCTCGTCGTCTCTGGCGACTTTTTTCAGCTTCCGCCCGTGTGCAGGGGTGAGGTCTTCTTCGCCTTTGAAAGCGAGGCCTGGAAGACGTGCATACAGCACACCATCATGCTCAACAAGGTGTTCCGCCAAAAGGACGACCGTGAGTGGCCCGTCCTTCGGTCCATGCCTTGGAATCCTAATCCATGTAGATTTTGTATTGCTTCTCAACGAGATGCGCCAGGGAACGCTCTCCCCAAACGCGTGCACCATATTCAAGTCCCTTTCGAGACCGCTCCCTTCCCCTCCGCCCTCGATGCCGAATATACTACCGACCGAGCTGTTCCCCATGCGACATGAAGTATCGAACGCAAACTCCACTCGTCTCCGAGCCCTACCACACGCCCTACACACGTTCCACTCGAACGACACCTTTCCGGGCACGACAACGAAAAAAACCACGTCTACGAAACCAGCGGCCGAATCGAGCCACAAACCCGCGAGTGCGTCATCGGGTGGCGGCCGGCGTGACGGTCTCTTTGCCGGTGTTCTGGCTGAAAAAACCCTTGAGCTCAAAAAGGGCGCACAGGTGATGCTCGTCAAGAATGTCGATGAATTGCTCGTCAATGGGTGTGTCGGCAACGTCGTCGGTTTCTTTCGATATCGGGACGTCATGGCCTCGATCCACAGGGAGACCGAGAGCAAGAAACCCGTCAAATCCACCGGGTTTCTGCGCAAGGTGAAGCTCACGCCCGACGGCGAGTTGCTCAGTGTCAGCGCGGCGGCGGAGAAGGAGAACAAGGACACCACTGCCAAGCCACCTGTCTCTCAAAAGGCAGAAGAGACTTTCCCGGTCGTCGAATTCCCGACGCCCGAAGGGGGGAGGGAAGCGGTACTCGTGATGAGAGAGGAATTCAGGGTCGAGGATTCAGAGGGCAAGGTCCTTGCGCGACGAATGCAGGTATGGCCCATCGGTCTCCGACATGCCTGTATCTCACCCGTGCAGGTACCCCTGATCCTGGCGTGGGCAATGTCGATCCATAAAAGCCAAGGCCAGACCATCCAGCGCGTCAAGGTCGATCTGGGAAAGGTGTTTGAGAAAGGTGAGTGTTGCGCCGGGTGCATGGGGTGATGCTGAGGTGTTGTAGGTCAGAGCTATGTCGCTCTGTCCCGCGCCGCATCCATGAATGGTCTGCAAGTTCTACGGTTCGACCCGAAGAAGGTATGTCGGATCGGTCGTCATGGATGGAAGGCTAAGAGTAGGCTAGGTAATGGCACATCCAAAAGTCATTGAATGGTACCAGTCACTGCGGCCGTCTGGCGCGGCGTCCACCTCACAACAATCCTCATAGACAGCGTCGGGTCGGTATGTTATCCAATATGTATTTGGGCGTCGGGTCTGTGGGATAGCTTGGTGGAGGCGAGAAATCATTACTGTATTACACTAGTTCCTGCGGGTCTGCAATGGACCGATGCTTCCCAGGTGATCCATCCTGTACTGGTGACCTCGCCCTTGTACAGTCCGTCATGGGGTGACGTCAGTACGCCGCAACTGTGGTCTGGTGGCATTTACAATGGTCTCATGGCCTCGACCATGTTCTTCTCGCCGAGGGTGAAGCGATGGTAGAATGCCAGCGAGAAGCACCAGCTTGAAGAGCCCTGGACTCCACTTGTCGGGGTACTCTGAGCAAGCGGGTGAGCCACGCGTGTGGGCAGCGTACCACGAGCGCTAAAGACTCAAAGAAACCACTGTCGCCGTAGACATAGAATATACCTGATTTCCTAAGCTCGTTACTTCATGCATGTGTTCAGGCTGCGGTACGTTGTTTTACATAGGTGATTTTGATGTCTGGGATCGCGCGGGTGAATTAGGTCACGTTCGAGAATGACAGACTGCAGGGGCGAGATGTAAACTCGCAATCAGCATTATCATGGTCAGCTCTTGTGAGGGAAAGACGAAGGAGGGGATAGATACCTCAAATTTCCAACACTTGCCCCTCTTCAGCCCCAGCGCTTGAGGTTGGCATGACTAGAGAATGAGCATACGTTCGAAATGGGCAGTAGAGATACAAGATCTAAACCCACCAGTTAGAAAGGCCTACAAGGCCTCCGTTGTCTAAGTTGTCGTATCGGTACTTCGGCGCGTGATATACGACCACTAGTCATTGACACATAAACGTTTATGTAAACTGCAGCGAGACTCGACAAATCATTAGCTATGTCACTCAAATACGCCAGGTGGGGGCAATGTCAGATTATTCTCGTGTATGAGTAGCGGAACTTGCCAATCAGTGGACAAAAACGGATACAGTGAAGTTAGACAGCATGACCGCCTTCAACCTGGTCATTGACGGAGATCCAACAGGGTCGAGCTGTATCTCATGTATCTCATGAGCTTCATCTACATGAATGCCACACTGGTCCGACCGAACAAGTCAGCTTGATCAACACTGGCGACGAACCCGACTCAGGGACCTCGGGTCCCCCCAACACCACCACGATCACGTACAACCTCATCTACGACCTCGATGGCTACCACCCCGTTAGACTCGTCCTCGGGACCTCATTTTCCAGGGCTACTACACCGGCACGGACATCTCATGTAGGACGTTTACATGACCACCTGGTTCAACAAGCGGAACACCACCTACACGCACGACTTTGGCGACAACCAACTCAGTATCCTTCCGGCGGGCGATACAGCCGCCGTACCACCCAACTTGCCCGGCCACCGTCCTTCCCCAACAGTGGCGTCGGGACCTACGTTGACACCATCGACCGCAACCCCAGCTTCAAGAACCGGCTCGACGTCATGAGCTGCACGCCTCTGGCAGCTCCAAGTACGTGTCCGCCGGTGTGACCTGGGGCGATGGCTGCCGCGTGCGACCAAGTACTGTGCGCCCACGCGCCAAGAATGGGTTATCCAGAGTAACCTGAGCACTAGCCAGGGCGCAGCGGGGGTACCTGTCAGGGTGATGCAGGGAGTATTTATGCTCGTGGTAAATACGATAGGGTGGCGTATGGCCTTGATGCGGACCCCAACGCAATAGGATCGACAAGTCTGTCAGCACTCGCTGCGTCTGAAATGGATGATGCCGTATTGAATGGTTGGCACCCGGGCTAACGCAACATAGTCTGCAAACCATGAACTTTCTGTTTTTTATGCAGCCGAGTGCCATGCAATGTGTCATGCGCCACTCAGACAGATACAGCGAGCACGTTTACATTGCTACCGACCTCATTGTCTACATGTGCGACCCTCCTAAACCCATTTCCGAGCGCGCGGCCGTGGCGACATGAAGATCAGTACACCGTGTAAGGCCTTGGAGACACTGGTTGCGGACTCGCGTTTCCCAGTCTCGCCGTCAACCCCCGCGGCAACGATCGCTCGTACGCCAACGAACCTGTGGGGGGCACCAGCCCTGCCGGGCTCCCCACCCCGCGGGGCCCGATACGGTCCAGATCCCTCCTCAACCTCCCAAGCATAATCTTGAGCATGTACGCCGTGTCGAATGCACCCTGCGCAGGGTCGTATGGCGTGTAGTCCACGATATCCTGTGCCCAGTGAGCATCCCCTCCTACTCTCAAATAGAGGCCACGCACCCTGATCTTGTACTGGTTCACCAAGTCGGCGTCGAGGGTGTGCAGCAACGCGGACGCGCCGGTGTCTGTGCCGATCTGCACGAACTGGATCCGGAACATGTCTTGCTTCACCTGGGAGTGATCCAGACGGCTCGCCACGTCGACGATCACCTGGTTGAGCTCGGCGTGGTCCGCTGCGATGGTCGTCACGCATGTGTTTCATAGAGACGATATGGCTTACTTGGGAGACTGTTCGTGATGACGACGACCACGATCGGTGCGTGAGAAGTGTGCTCGTATTCGATCAGTGGGACATAGCGCTGGATGATCTTGCCCAGCCTGGCCCCGGTCGGGGTGTCTTCACCTACGACGAACGTCAGTGCCCTTTTTACTGCATTCTGCATGCGCCGCACCACTAGGTAGAATTTGACTGAACAGGGCATCGACTTGTGATTTCGACTGTACAGTCGTCAGCAGCGTGCCGTGAGGGAGCGTGAGAGACAGCTACCTGCACGTTGGGCTCATAGTCATCCAAGTGCATAAAGTAGATGTCTGCACCGCTTGACCCATACTGATTGGCGATGTCCACGATCCCGCCGAGCGCTTCGCGGGCTTGCGCCCAGAGATTGCCCTCCTGCATCTGATGCCACGTTCACACTCGGCCACCAATTTCGAATAAAAGGTACGCACGGATAGTGAATCGTCGATGAGGATGACCGTCTTGACCTCACTGGAACAGGTCAGCAGGCAGAAGGTCAACAAAAAAAGGAGCGCACGCCAATCGTTCCAGATCCTCTCCCGACCTCAAAGTGGTGTCATAAGCCTGTTGCCTGGCTTGCTCACCCTGTGTGCCAATGATGCGTGGAACGTCGCTATCGATGAGGCTCGTGAAGCGCCAATCTACCCCATCCCGGCATTCACACTGTTGCTGGGCAACGACGACCGTCCCCTGAGTAAATGCTCCCTGCGACGTCTCGGGAGAGAATCCCCAGCGAGTCTGCGAGGCGAACGCGAGGACTTCGTAGTTGTGGATCTGTAATGGGCGTCAACGGCGGTCCTTCTTCCATCTACCAGTGAAGACGCTCGCACCGTGTGCTCCTTGCCAGCGTATGTAATTACCGCGCCGAGATGCTGAGTACTCACTTTACCAATATCTATGCATCGAGTTCATCGGGCTCTTCCGATGGAAAAAAAAGAGTCCACAATGACTCACAAAGGCCGCCTTCCACAAGTGCACGAGCAATGTACAGCGTATAACCTTGGTTATCCTCCCCGAATGGCACTGCGTTTGCTGGGACACGGTTACCTTGCGCCACCACCTACAAAACGGCACTATTGAATATGTCGTGTTTCACCGAACATGTTAAAAACATACCCAGACAAAAGGGACAGGGGAACCGTATGTGTTCACCTGTTCAGTGCTCCTGCGGGCCTCCTCAAGCCACGCCTCTTTTTGGATCACACGCCGAGCGTCGAGAGGTGTCGGGGTAACAGGCCTGTTACCGAGCCCCGATACCGTCCGCGTTCTTTGCCCTACAAAGGAGCACGTGTGGCCTGTCGACACGGACACGTCGTCGCCGACTCCGAGGAAAGTATCCCTTGGCGGCTCTACGACCGTAGGCGCGGTGAACACGTTCCCGTTGACGTTGGCCGACGTGGTATAGATCGGCTGCGCCGCGGGTGCGGACAGCGTCAATTCATCCTTACTGGAAAGGTTCACCGCGGAGATTTGCTCTTCTACGGACGTCGACAGCGCCGACGAGTCGCTCCTCGTGGTAATTTCGCTGGTGGGGAACGCTATCATTGGCTGCTCGGTCGATGCAGTCACCGTGACCCCATTTCCGTTTGCCAGGTTGTCTGTCAACGCGCACAGACCAGAATGAGTCCACCCACACGTAGGGTTGCCAATGAATGCACTTACCGAGGATGACTGTAGAGGGAGCGTATGGTTGCGGTTCTAGGACCGCAGACACGGACAAACCACCGCCATTCAGCTTGTTGATGGAGACGCCGTTCTGCGGTTGGGATGTGGACAAGGTAAACCCCTCGGTATTCTTGACGTTAGCGTCAAGAGAAGCCGATTTGGTCCGGGACACAGACAAGGTGGCGCCATTCTCATTATTGGATTTCACCTCGAGAGAGGCCGATTTGGCCTGTGACAGCTTTTGCAAGAGAGACATGAAGATGGGTGTGGTGCAGCGGAGAGCGAGAGTGATGAGGTTCATCGATGCACCCCTCATCGCGGCTTTATGCCTTTCTGCGTGGGATCCTGACAGTGGCCATATACTGACCTGGATGTTCAGACGGGCCGTTGGTATCTAGAGTACCTTGGACGCGCCGAAAAGTATGAGATGGCCATGACATGCTGGGACCTGAGTCGAATGGGCCTGGGTCATGTTAGACGATTGCACACGGGTCGTTATGCGGAAAATGCGCACTTACAGAGTAAGTAGTATGCGGCGACTAAACAGTTGGAGCGTCCACACACCTTGAATTATTCCGCACAGGGGCGTTGGCCTGCAGTAATGCTATTCTTCCATAGCGACAAGGTTCACGCCAGGAACTTCTAATCCTGGTCTGAGAAGACACCGTATGGGTCGGTCAAGCATCGACCGGTCAGAAAATAACGCAAACATTTATGAAACACTTGGCACATTCTTTCTCTCGAGGCACTCCGCTTCCATTGACAGTAAGACGGGATCAGACTCGGAAGATCTGATATCCATATGAAAAGGTCAGATTTACTGCTAGTTCAAACGTTCCAAACTTGATGTTGCACACTCGAGTTCTGAGCAACAGCATTTACCTGACGCTGACTCCTCGGAGTAGTCGAGCGCCGACTCGGAAGACGTGATGACACGCGTGGTAATTTGTACGAAACACCAGGATCTAGTCCAGGGCCAAACGTACTACAAGGTCGGACATGATGCATGATGCAGTCACCGTTTCCACGTCGGTCGGCGTTGAAAGTCCTGCGGTAACTGGAGAGAGGCACAAAGTCATTATTACGTAAAGAAATATACTACTAGCCTTCCGGCGCGACTCAGCCTCAAGTTGCTCAAGGCGATAAATCCCTCGGGGGCGGACCACTGGTAGGCCAACAACGTGTAGTAAGGTCCAGGAATACTAGCCACTTCCATTTCATCGCAATTACTTGCACAGATGAAACAATACTATGACTTTCACCGCCAACAGCCAATAGAGCTGCCAGTGAAGGTGTGTCATATTAGTGATCTGATGTTTTTCGTGACCCACGGTCCGCCAGGAATACACCCCTTTCAGCGTTCATGTTGAGTCTGGGCCCGCCTTTGAACGGCCCAGGCCAGGTCGAGCAGACGCAAGCGAACATTTTCTTCACAGGGTCAGGCTCTTCACGCAGCGCCGACAGTTACATCGCAGGTACACTCTCGAACAGCGCATCTACATCCCCGCTCAGAATATGGCATGGTGTATGGAATTGGAACTATTAAATCACACGCAACGGTGTATAAAACCAGTATGGTGACAAGGCCGTTGACGAACCTCATCCACCTTACTCGTTACCGTACAACCCTGTACTGCCATGTCTTTGTCGCACAGGTCTTCTCAGGTGGAGTATATCCTTTCCTCCGTCCGATTTTCCAATGTTGAACTGCACAAGCTTGCTCTCGCCGCAACCGCCCGTGAAAATGGGAATATCTTGTCTGCTTCCCAGCAGAGAGACGGCCCCTACGTCGCCGGCACCACTTTCAAAACCCAGGCACAGGGAAATATCTCCACGCTTGGCTTTGCCTCGTCCGCCGGCATAGAACAGCCAAAGATTAATGTCCCTCTGGTCAAGCCTAACAATACTAGCAATGGTTTAACCTCTTATATTCTTCCGGGCGTCAATGGAAATGGTAATTATTACCCTTTCTGCATTCACTAGACAGCTCAAAGTTCTTTTTCACAGTCACCCTTGGAACGAGCAACGGTTTTGCCCTGTCTACTGTGGGACAGCAGCAAGTCGCTTCTTCTTCAGTCAGCCTCACTAATGGCAATGGCGTCGTGACCTCTGGCACATCTGCAGAACGGCTAACCCAACAATCCGTTCAAGTTTTGAGCGGTAATTACGAGCGCTCCACCTTGTCTACACTTTCGGGACAGCTAAAACCTGCTCTGCTCGGAGTCAGCGACACGGTACCTGTGAGGACGAGAACGGTGTCTGGGCTCAGCAACCGACCTGTCACCCCGGCGATCACTGAAATGCGCGCTGTGATCCAAAAAGAGGAGTGGCTTGAAGCAGCGCGTAGGAGTACAGAACGCTTCAAAATGCAGGGCTCTCCCGTCCCCCTTGTTTGGGTGATTTTTCTTACATACTCTACAACCTTTGTCAATGTTGATACCGACGTCTAGGTGTTGACAGAGTATAACAAAATTCCAGAGAATGCCGTTCCGTTTGGGCAAGATCGCAATGGCTGTACTCTGTATATCGCACGTGCTCTCCTGGAAGGTAGTCTTCGTGAGTAGTCATTGATGATATCTTTATGTAACAAATGAACTCTGGTCATGAACCCGACAGACATTGGCAAAGCAAGCGTCCAATCTTCCGGGGCGGTGATCGGATACGCTGGCAGAGAATGCACGGTATGCACATTGTGTATCGACCACAGGACAGTCTGACATTGGGTGCAGGCTTTCAACTACGAAGTTCTCGTTTTTGCTTCTCAGCTCCGCTGGGACTTTCCTCCTGCAGTGCCGGAAGGATTTCTCGCTCAAGGCACGGTCGTCGTTTCTCAACAACAACAAAAGTATCGGGATGCGGAGGGCCTCACTGAGGGTGATCTCCCACGAATTATCCGTGACAACACTGAGATAGGCGGACCCCGGCCACCAGTGGTGGAGGACCTAGGGTCTCTTAAACGATTAGCGTATGTGTCATGTTGACGGTTCATCCTCTTTGCTCAGCGCATACAGTGAGGTCAAGACTGTCATCATTATCGATGACTCATTATCCGTAAGCAGCATTTCTATTATGTTTTAATGATTCGTGCGCTAATTCTCCTACCAGATGCAGGAGGGGGACCTCTGGGCGCAAGCCCGCAGGGCTCTCGGTGGGATTGTGGACATCGCCAACCAGCACGGATCGAAAGGTGCTGATATTTATTTCATGGACTCGAATAGCTATGCTGTGAACATGCAGGTAGTTTTATCATCACTCTACACCCCATCTGTGCAGCTGAACGCAACTTAGTCCAAGTCAGACGTGGATGCTTTGTTCGACGAAGTCCAACCAGAAGGCATGTTTGATCTATATATCACGGGAAATCTCATGCAACCTTACTTTCTAGGCGATGAGACCCCCACTGGGAGGACGCTGGCCAAAATTATCAACCAATACGTCCCTTTCATTGAGGATAAGCAGTCCACTCATGAGCCAATCGTCGTCGTCGTGATCACGGATGGTGTCCCAAGTAGGGCGCTCTCTCCTTGGTACCCTTTGCACACGATTCACCAGCGACATTGCAGCGGACCAAGAGCGACTGGACGATGTGATCGTCGACGTAGCAAATCGTCTCGACCTTCATGAGGTGAAAAACGAGATGTTCCGGATTCAATTCATACAGATTGGGACCAACCCAGAAGCCTCCAAGTTGCTGCACGTCCTCGACGACGGTCTCGTGAACCGGTACAATATTCGGGTGCGTGTGCTTGACTGCTTTTGTACATGGCGTGATCACCGAGTACGTGAACAGGATATTGTCGACTGCACGCCGTATGACCCTGCGCAAGGCGCGTTTGACACAAAGTATATGCTCAAGATTCTCCTTGGGGGACTACCCAAGGAAACAGATGTTGCAGTGTCGATCAATGGGGGACAACCTAGCGTGCTGTCGAACACCGCGTCAGGATACGAGAGTTCATCACTCAACGTCCAACTTGAATACTAAATACAGGCCCTCCTCTGGTGTACCCGTGACTAAACATGTCCTTTGCGCTGAGACCTGTCACCATTCGAAATAACTCTATTTCAGCTTGACGATGTACGGAACTGTTTGATGTGATGTAGTTCTCCGCATGTGGCATGTGTAATATTTATGTCGCAGCCTCGTGGGATTGGGTAGTGAGAAACAGGATACACAGCGCACATTCTCCGAGATTCAAACTTGAGCGCTTGAGCTTTAACAAGGTGACAACATTTCATAAGATAATCATCA
>JBBPKG010000134.1:0-51568 GCA_038089115.1 Fistulinella cinereoalba | reverse complement strand
CCAGCCACCGGAGGGCCTTGGGGGAGCCCTTGGGGCAGGCTAGGGGGACGGATGGGACTCTAAATTCCTTGCCTGCGTTGGGCCCAGCCTTGGTGGTCCAAGTCCAGGTGTAAGGGTTGGCTGCAAGATAGCGAGCTACATATGGGGGGGGAGCAGGTGGGGCGAAATGAGCACGAAAAGTGCCCTTAGGGAAGGAGTGATATCGACGGCCAATGTCGGACAGGCGGAGGACGCAGGGTAAGCTGGTCGAGCACTTGTGGGGCGGGGTAGGAGCATGGGAGGAAACATTTGTGGGGGGCATGGTGGTGGTAAGAGGAAGAGAAGTTGTGATCCTTCTTTGTTAGGTCGAGGAGTGGGCGAGCGATGTCGGAGTAGTGAGGGATGAAGCGACGATAGAAGTTGGCGAAACCGAGGAAAGAGCGGACATCTTTAGGAGACCGAGGATGACAGATTCCTTTCCACAGTTCATGATATGGAAGGTCTGTTTGCATGTGTACCTGTTGACATTCACCCAGAGGTCGGTGGTGAACTTGATACACCTGGATTGGTTTGTGGTAGCATCAACATTTTGAACGATGATGGGTTTTTTGAGGCGGTGGCAAGGGAGGTCATGGGTTCGGACGAAGGTCCAGTTGATACAGGAGATTTGTGCCCCAGAGTCGACGAGGGCATGGGCAGCGACAGCTTTGACAGTTCCACACGGGCGAAGCAACGTTATAGGGATTCTCATTGCTTTCATGGCTATGGGTTGGACCGTGTTACATTGTACAGAGGTTAAAGGAGAAATGTGCGTCGTGGGCGTTCTCCTATCTAAAAATCCATGCCTACTTGTCCAACGTCTTTTTCGTCGTCGGAGGGCACTTCTTTGATTTTACTCGCTGTTTGACGAATGTCTTTTGGTGGGACTGGGGGCGGAGTGTCGCTGAATTTTACTCGGCATTGGGTCGAGTTGTGGCCTTTCTTCCTGCACTTGAAGCAAAGCCCTTCCTTTCTACACCTTTCTCGTTCTTCATCAGTCAGCTTCTTCGGCCGTCTGATGGCATCGACGTCCATGGCGTCGGGATCCTTGGTAGTGGAGGCAGGGGAGCGGGAGCTAGAGGGGGCGACGTATGTGTTCCCCTTTCGTCAAGTCGTAATATCGAGTGCCCTTTCTTTCAGGGCGGCGAGTTTGATGGCTTTTTCATACCATCTGGAGATGTCATCGGGGATTTTTTCGAGGGAGTGGATACATTCCATCAGAGAAGATGGCATACCCATGGCGAAGAAATTGATGAGGACGTTGTCCTCCTTGATCTCCGAGAGCATTGCTTTGTTTTTGAACTTGGTGATGTATTTTTGAAGGGCAGGGTTATATCTTCCCTGTGTTACAATTTCCTTTGTTTGTTCATATTTTGTTTTACGATTGGACTTATTTTCTTTCGGCCGAAGTCTCGCTGCTCAACTTCGGCCTACATCTTCATATGTTTCCTCCACACATAATCATGCTTACGCTTGCCTCCGATGCCATCGCTTTGATGTCATCTGTATTACCTACTTTTCAGATGACGCGTCCCTTGACGGTCATTTTCGCTGACATATCGTACGATTATTTTACCATTGGACACTTCCCTTTATATACTCATTGAACCGGCCCTCAACGGCCCTTTCTCTTCGTATATAAACCGGCCTATTGCCGCTCATGTACTTTAACTTGTTTCTCCCTTGTATCCTCTTGTACCTGGTACTCAAATACAAGCTACTTGTTCCATGCCGCTCTCTTTTGGTGTGCTCCTCATCCCACCCTTGCTAGTTGTCAAGGGCAGTTCCTCAGATCCTACGTCGACTCTTTGTTGGCCAGATCACTCCTCGGTCGACTTGTCGACACCTCCTCGTGTTTCTGCCTCAACAAGGGCTACGCTCCGACCTACCCGGCCGAAGTGTAACATCCTGCTGATCCTTGTAGATTCGCGTTTTGTTGAGCCATGCAAGGGCGTCATTCTTGGTTTCCGAGCTTTTGAAGACGGCTCGGAAGTCTTTTTCAAAGTCGGCCCATTTCCCTAGAGAGAGAGATGCGCCTGCAGAGAGGGATGAGAATTTGGACTCGCTGAAGTTAGCGGCCCACGTGACGGCAGTACCCTTCTTCATGTATGAGAGGGCGTATGTGATTTGCTTGGTCTCGGTGTTGTAGACATCCTGGTTGACGGCCAGGTACATCTGGACAGTACGCAACCATTGGATTGCGTTGGCGGGGGTTCCGTCGTATTCGGCAGGGGTGCCGAGGTGGAGTTCAGTGGGTTTTGAGGAAGACATAGGTGTCTTGGGTCTAGGGTTGGCAGGGGGGGTTCCGAAAAGTCGTCCTGGCTGTGGCCGAAGGGGTGGACTAGGCAGCGTTGGTTCTCTCGGGATGGAGGGCGCGAAGGATAGGTGCGACGAAAGATCGCGCGCCTCAGGGGTTTCTTCGACGATAGGTTCATTGGGATCAGTGGGTATGTCCTCAGAATCAGAGTCTGAAGGACCAGAGGAGTTGACGGTTGTATCCCTTCTCATCCAGTTGGTGATATGTTGTTCTGGGGTGCGAGATGAAGTCGGATCTGCTCCTGTTGGAGTGATTGGCGACTGTGACGAGGAGGTAGTTGGCTCTGCTCCAGATGGAGTGCACATCGACTCAAGGAGTTGTTGGCTTCGCTGTCTAGCGATAAGCCTCGAGGGACCCGATGGGTACAGGGGATCTGTTACGATTTCCTTTGTTTGTCCTTATTTTGTTTTATGATCGGACTTATTTTCCTTCGGCCTACGTCTTCGTACGTTTCCCTCATACGTAATCATGCTTACACTTGTTTCCAATGCCATCGCCTTTGATGTCATCTGTATTACTCATCCTTCAGATGACGCATCCCTTGACGGTCATTTTCGCTTATGCATCGTCCGATGACATCGCATCGTACGATCATTTTACTATTGGTTGATTCCTTTTACATATATACTCATCGAACCGGCCCTCAACGGCCCTCTCTCTTCGTATATAAACCAGCCTATCACTGCTCATGTACTTTAACTTGTTTCTCCCTTGTACTTCCTTGCGAATACAAGCTACTTGTTCTCCACTGCTCTCTTTTGGTGCGATTCTTGTCCCACCCTTGCTTGTCAAGGGCAGTCCCTCGGATCCTATGTCGACTCTTTGTCGGCCAGATCAACTCCTCAGTTGACTCGTCGACACTCCTCGTGTTTCTGTCCAACAAGGGCTACACTCCGACCTACCCGGTCGAAGTGTAACAAAAGAAACAAGTTTCTTGATCGCAGCGAGTACTATCCTCAGCTGCCCTCATCATCATTGATCCCCGGTACCCAATGGGTCCTTCGAGGGCTATCGCTCGCCAGCATAGCCAACAACTCCTTGAGTCGACGCGCACTCCATCTGGAGCAGAGCCAACTACCTCCTCATCACAGTCGCCAATCACTCCAACAGGAGCAGATCCGACTTCATCTTGCACCCCAGGACAACGTATCACCAACTGGATAAGAAGGGATACAACCGTCAACTCCTCTGGTCCTTCAGACTCTGATTCTGAGGACATACCCACTAATCCCGACGAACCTATCGTCGAAGAAACCCCTGAGGCGCGCGATCTTTCGTCGCACCTATCCTTCACGCTCTCCATCCTGAGAGAACCAACGCCACCTAGTCCACCCCTTCGGCCACAGCCAGGACGACTTTTCGGAACCCCCCCTGCCAACCCTAGACCCAAGACACCTATGTCTTCCTTGAAACCCACTGAACTCCGCCTCGGCACCCCCGCCGAATACGACGGAACCCCCGCCAACGCAATCCGATGGTTGCGTACTGTCCAGATGTACCTGGCCGTCAATCAGGATGTCTACAACTCCGAGACCAAACAAATCGCATACACCCTCTCATATATGAAGAAGGGTACTGCTGTCACGTGGGCCGCTAACTTCAGCGAGTCCAAATTCTCGTCCCTCTCTGCAGGCGCATCTCTCTCCCTAGGGAAATGGGCCGATTTCGAAAAAGACTTTCAGGCTGTCTTCAAAAGCTTGAAAACCAAGAATGATGCCCTCGTGTGGCTCAACAAAACCCGCATCTACGAGGACTGCCAGGGTAGATATAACCCTGCTCTCCAATGATACATCACCGAGTTCAAAAATAAGGCAACGCTCTCAGAAATCAAGGAGGACAATGTCCTCATCAATTTCTTCGCCATGGGAATACCATCTTCTCTGATGGAGCGTATCCACTCCCTTGAAAAAGTCCCCGACGACATCTCCAGATGGTATGAGAAAGCCATCAAACTCTCTGCCCTGAAAGAAAGGGCACTCAACATCACATCCTGATGGAAGGGAAACACTTATGTTACCCCTTCCAGCTCCCGTTTATCCACCCCTGCCACCAAGGATCCCAATGCCATGGACATTGACGCAATCAGGAGGCCGAAGAAGCTGACTGATGAAGAATGAGAAAGATGCAGAAAGGAAGGGCTTTGCTTCAAGTGTAGGAAGAAAGGCCATAACTTGACCCAATGCCAAGTAAAATTCACCGACGCCCTGCCCCCGGTCCCGCCAAAAGATGTTCGTCAAACAACGAGCAAAATTGAAGAAGTGCCCTCCGACGACGAAAAGGAAGTCGGCCAGGTTGGCATGGATTTTTAGACAGGAGAACGCCCACGACGCACATTTCTCCTTTAACCTCTGTACAATGTAACACGGTCCAACCAATAGCCATGAAAGCAATGAGAATCCCTATAACATTGCTTCGCCCGTGTGGAACTGTCAAAGCCATCGCCACTCGCGCCCTCGTAGACTCTGGCACACAAATCTCCTGCATTGACTGGACTTTCGTCCGGGCCCATGATCTCCCTCGCCACTGCCTTGAAAAACCCATCATTGTCCGAAACGTTGATGCTACCACGAACCAATCCGGATGTATCAAGTTTACCACCGACCTCTGGGTAAATGTCAACGGATATACCTGCAAACAGACCTTCCATATCATGAACTGTGGGAAGGAATCTGTCATCCTCGGACTCCTGTGGCTTGTAGCAGCCAACCCGAAAATTGACTGGAAAAGTCAACTCCTCACCGTCCCTGAATCAACGGACCAAACCACGGAACTCCTTGCCGCCCACAAAGAAGTTAAGCGAGAAGTCCATAAGGCGTATGAATGCCTCTCTAAACCCAATGTACCACCGAAACACAAAGCGGTAAACGCCATCGAACATGAACACCTCTTCCACTATCTTGGAAGAGAAGAAGACGACTTCTGGTGCGCTCGTATGTCTCTGGCATGGGCTATGTCGACAAAGAAGCCCTGCAAAACCCTCAGCAGGAATGTCCTTGCAAATAATCACTTTGTCCCAAACCCCATGTTCTCTTGCTGCGCCCTCACCACCTCCACCAACCTTGCTATCGAAGTGTTGGCCAAGAAGCAAGAAATTACTCTCCCCGAAGCCTATAGGGACTATCAGGATGTCTTCTCAGACGAAGACACTCCTCTTCCCCCGTCTCGTGATTGTGATCACGAAATCAACCTCACTGAAGACTTCGTGCTGAAAATCGGCAAACTCTATCTGCTCACCCCCGACGAAAAGAAAGCCCAAGACGATTTTCTCGATGAAAATCTGAAGAGCAGGAAAATCCGCCCTTTGTCCTCGCCCCAAGCCGCTCCTTTCTTCTTCGTCAAGAAGAAAGATGGGAAACTCTGCCCCATCCAAGACTACCGGTATCTCAACGATCATACGATCAGAGATGCATATCCCCTCCTGCTTATTTCAGACCTCCTCGACAAACTGAAAGATGCGAAGATCTTTACCAAGTTCAATGTCTGATGGGGATACAACAATATCCGCATCAAGGAGGGCCATCAATGGAAAGCTGCCTTCATCACCACTAGAGGGCTTTTCGAACCCGTCGTCATGCCCTTCAGGCCAAAAAACGCACTGGCTACCTTCCAGCGGTTTATGAACAAAGAATTCCGCGACCTCATTGCAGAAGGGAAGATCGTCATCTATATGGATGACATCCTTATCTTCTCCCCCGACCAAACAACACACGACGAAACCACCTGACGAGTCCTCCAACAAATGAGAGAACTCAACCTCCACCTCTGCCTCCAGAAGTGTAAGTTCAACACCTCGGAGGTGGATTATCTCAGTATGATCGCCCGCCCTGGTGAACTCGCAATGGATCCCATTAAACTAGAAGGGATCACATCCTGGCCTGCACCCCAGAAACCTAAAGACATCTGCTCTTTCCTTGGTTTCGCCAACTTCTATTGACATTTCATCCCTCATTACTCTGACGTCACCCGCCCGCTCCTCGACCTCACCAGGAAGGATCACCCGTGGTCCTGGACATCAACTTGCCAACACGCCTTCGATCAACTGAAGAAGGCATTCACCTCTTCCCCAGTACTCCACCTCCCAGACGTCTCGTGGCCGTTTGCCATTGCAACCGACGCCTCAAAGCATGCCACCGGTGGCATCCTTCTTCAAACCAACGCCAACAGTGATTGGCACCCCTGCTCTTACCTGTTCCAGACGTTCTCCACAGCAGAACGAAACTGCAACATCTATGACTGTGAACTCCTCGCCGTCATCTGCGCCCTCCATGCTTGGCGACCCTACCTCCTTGGCTCCGCCCACCCCGTCCAGGTCTTCACCGACCACAAAAATCTCACGTACTTCAAGGCTCCCCAGAATCTTAATCGCTGCCAAGCACGGTGGCTCCTCGACCTCGCTGACTATGAATTAAAAATGATTCATGTCCCAGGGTCCCAACTCTCCGCCCCCGATGCCCTCTCTTGCCGCCCCGACCGCTGCCCTGATGACTCCTCCGATAATATGGCTATCACACTTCTTCCCCCATCTCTCTTTGTCAACCTCATCGACACCGTCTTTCGCAACAAAGTTCAGTCTGCCTCCGCTGGCGACCCCCTCGTTCTCCAGTCTCTCCAATCTATGGACGAATCTTGTCCCACCTTCCTTCGCTCCCGCACCTCCGACTGGCAATATGAAGACAAGACCCTCCTCTATCAGGGTCGCCTTTATGTTCCCCCCGACCTTCGCCACGATGTCCTCCTCCGGTGTCACGACCACCCCTCGGCTGGCCACCCCGGCTTCCTTAAAACCTGCCAGCTCGTCGCCTCTGACTTCTGGTGGCCGGGCCTGGCCTCCTATGTTTGTTCCTATGTCTCCGGCTGCGCCACCTGTCAACAAAATAAAACCAATACCCACCCAACCACCCCGCCACTTCTCCCCATCCGCTCTTCCTGCTCCCGCCCCTTCCAGCAGGTCTCTTGTGACCTCATCACCAACCTCCCCACCTTTGCCGGCTTTAACGCCTTACTGGTCGTGGTCGACCACGGGCTTACAAAGGGGGTAATTCTCTGCCCCACAAACAAAACAGTCACCGCTGAGGGAATCGCAACCCTCTTCTTCGAACAAGTCTACAAGCGCTATGGCCTGTACGACAAAATCATCTCAGATTGAGGCCCACAATTTGCATCGGTATTCGCTAAAGAGCTCGGGCGCCTCCTTAATTACAACCTCGCCCTGTCCACTGCATACCACCCCCAAACCAATGGCGAAACAGAGCGGGTCAACCAAGAAATAGAAATGTACCTCTGCATTGTGTGTGGACATTACCCCAGCACGTGGACCAAACACATAGCCAATGCAGAGTTCGTCCACAACCACCGCCCCCATTCCGTCACGGGAAAATCCCCGTTTTACCTCATGATGGGCTATGAACCTTTAGCCCTACCCACGCCGTCAAAGAAAACTGACGTACCTGCCGTCGAAACCCGCCTCCAAAAGCTTGTCGCCGCTAGGAACGAAGCCCTCGCAGCCCACAAACTCGCCCGCCAAACTATGGCATCACATTCCCTCTGCTCTTTTAAACCCTTCAAAGTCGGTGATAAGGTGTGGCTGGAAGCCCGCAACCTGAAACGCCTCGTTGCCAATCTGAAGTTCGCCCCAAAGCGAGAAGGACCCTTCACCATCATGAAGGTCCTTTCCACAGTCACATATCAAATCCAAATCCCTGCAGCATGGAAGATTCACAACGTGTTCCATGCTTCCCTCCTATCGCCCTATCGCAAAAACAGCGTCTACGGCGAGAACTTCCCGAAACCACCCCCAGAACTAATAGAAGGCAAAGAAGAGTACAAAATTGAGAAAATCGTACGACATCACGGAACCCTGTCTTCCCACTCCTTCCTGATCCAATGGAAGGGCTACACTGCTGAAGAAGACTCATGGGTTGCCGAGCGGGATTTGAAACATGCAAAGTCCGCCCTCCAGGATTATAAGAACTGCCACCCCTCCGCCTTCCCTTCCTCAAAGCAACCCACACATCGCTAACTAAACTGCAATGTCCTCCATCGCCACCTCCACCACCATGTCTTCCGTTTCTTCTATCCTTGACACTCCTGCCCAATCCCCCTCTCGCCCCCACACTCCCATCGTCACCCTTGAAGCTATCGAACAAGCGAGAGTCGCCACCCCGGAACCTGTCGTCGCAGCCGACGTCCCCATTGCCACCCATGTCCTCCAACGCCCCATCACACCTACCACTCGCCTCACAGTGTACGACAATCTACTCCTTCAGCCTCACTTCGCCCAAGCCCTTTCCTGCCATACAGACGCCGAGTCCATCGTGGACTCTTTGTACACCACTTATCTTCATGCCCATGAATTAATCACCACCGCCGCAGAGATGCAGAAATCCAGGATTGCCAGAGTAGCCCTCCATGGGTATATTATCGAGCGAAAACAGAGAGCAGTTTTGGACGACCTCATCACAGCCATGCACCAGATGGACCTTACGTCCTTTTTTCTCGACGTCGAATGTGTCGTCCGAGAAACCACCCACCAACACGCCCTCCTCACCGCTCGACCCCTCATCGACCGCCTTTCGTCCCCACCACGCTCTGACCATAGCTCCCCAGCTCCTCTCCCTACCCCCTCCGCCACCTTTGCATCCATCCATACGGAAGAAGAACTCACGTACCAAGCTGCCGAAAGAAGGCACATTGAGAACAAAGGGCATATCATCCTCCTGCCGTCGCACCTGCACTACCCAGAAAGCTGCCACCAATGCCATCGGCTTGGACACTTCCGACCCCACTGCGACCTCTACCAATGCCCTTTCTGCCGGAAATGGGCCCCCAGACACAAGCAGAGTCGCTGTCCCGTCAACAAGCCCGCTCCTCCGCGCTCTCCGCCACGGCCCATTGCCTCTTCCTCATCCTCATCCTCCTCCACTCCACCTCAGCCAGTCCCTGCCCCCCGTGGCTGCCCCTTCCATTCCCGTGGTCGCATGTCCACTGGCGGTCATCGCCCCGCACCCTATCGATGGTGTTCCCCCTCTCCTCCCAATGATTATGATCCCTGCCCATGGGATGGCGATGCCTGGGCCAACGTTACCGGGTCCCCCGATCACACCTACCTCGACTTTTAGATTGCCTTCGCAGTAGCTTCAGGGTTACAAAGGGGGTAATGTTACGATTTCCTTTGTTTGTCCTTATTTTGTTTTACAATCGGACTTATTTTCCTTCAGCCAAAGTCTCGTCGCTCGCCTTTGGCCTACGTCTTCGTACGTTTCCCTCATACATAATCATGCTTACACTTGTTTCCGATGCCATCGCCTTTGATGTCATCTGTATTACTCATCCTTCAGATGACCCATCCCTTGATGGTCATTTTCACTTATGCATCGTCCGATGATATCGTATCGTACGATCATTTTACTATTGGTTGATTCCTTTTATATACTCATCGAACTGGCCCTCAACAGCCCTCTCTCTTCGTATATAAAACGGCCTATCGCCGCTCATGTACTTTAACTTGTTTCTCCCTTGTACTTCCTTGCGAATACAAGCTACTTGTTCTCCACCACTCTCTTTCGGTGCGATCCTTGTCCCACCCTTGCTTGTCAAGGGCAGTCCCTCGGATCCTACGTTGACTCTTTGTTGGCCAGATCAACTCCTCGGTCGACTCATTGACACTCCTCATGTTTCTGTCCAACAAGGGCTATGCTCCGACCTACCCAGTCAAAGTGTAACAGGATCAATGATGATGTGGGCGGCTGAGGATAATACTTGCTGCGGTCAAGAAACTTGTTTCTTTTGTTACACTTTGGCTGGGTAGGTTGGAGCGTAGCCCTTGTGGGAGCAGAAACACAAGGGGATGTCGATATGTTGACCGAGGGGTGATCTGGTCGACAAAGAGTCGACGTAGGATCTGAAGGACTGCCCTTGACAACAAGCAAGGGTGGAGCGAGGATCTCACCGAAAGAGAGCGGTGAGGAACAAGTAGCTTGTATTTCAAGTACGAGGTACGAGAGGATACAAGGGAGAAACAAGTTAAAGTACATGAGTGGCGATAGGCCAGTTTATATACGAAGAGGAAGGGCCGTTGAGGGCCAGTACAATGAGTATATAAAAGGAATCATCCAATGGTGAAATAATCGTATGATGCGATGTCATCGGTTGATGGATAAGCGAAAATGACTGTCAAGGGACACGTCATCTGAAGGTTGAGTAATACAGATGACATCAAAGGTGATGGCATCGGAAACAAGCGTAAGCATGATTACGTGTGAGGGAAACGTACGAAGACGTAGGCTGAAGGTGAGCGACGAGACTTCGGCCGAAAGAAAATAAGTCCAATCATAAAGACAAACAGAAGCAAACAAGGAAAATCGTAACACCACCATCCTCACCTCAAAGAACCCGGCCTGGCAATGCCACTGCTCGGCCTGGACTTCTGGATAAGCCAGCTCCTCGCCATACTACCCAACAAAAGCAAGCTGACGAGCAGCTGGTTAGGAATGAAAGGGAAGCCAAGGAAGTAACATTGAGAAGGGCTCACCAACATGTCGCTAACATGGAAGCCAACATTGTTACAAGTATCAGAAGGACGAGTGTTACTCAATCCTGACCGATACCTGACCGACAGTTGTGACCGACACCTGACCGACACCTGACCGACAGGTGTGACTAAGATACTTGTGTTTTGGAACGCTAAGGTTTCCTTGCACAAGGATAGTGAGCACTCAAGTGTAGCTCAGAGACACGATAGAGTATGAGCCTTCTCACACTGGAGAGATTCCTTGGCAAGAAGTAGGCTTGTTAAGCGTAGATCTAGCTAGGGAGTTATGGTACATGCAGCCTGGTATTTATACTGTGGATGGGGGCTGTGAACCCGGAAGGGGGGAGGCTGTCCATAAAGATAAGAGGGAATGGAAGGCATAGCCCTCACCAACATGAGGCGGCGGAAATGAGATAAGTAAAAGTACAGATGTGGGTAGACCATTTATAGTACATCTTCAGAAGCGCTGGTCGCGATTAAGGGGGCATATGAGAAGGTCGTCAGTGTAAGGGATTACCACTAGTTCCTCCGCTTCTAAGGCTTCATTGAACCTGCCGATGAGCATAGGAAAAACTGTATCATTACCCCCTTCGTTCGACTGATTGTCCTCATCAGTTCCAAGCATAATCCATGTTGACTCCATATCCAGCTGGATCATAGTCGGGGTTGAAGTCGAGTTGGGTGAAGGTGGAGAGAGGTTGTCAGGAGCAGGAGTCTGGGGGGTGCCCTGGGGCGGCGTGCAGGCAGTGCCAGCAAATGAGTTGAGGACAATGTCGTCGGAGGTGGGATCTCTCTCCACATTCCCAGCAGGGAGGGTGTCGGACGTGGGAATGCCCTCCTCCATGTACATCCGAGAGAGGCGCTCGGTATACGGTGTGACCCCGTTGCTGTTGGCGTCGCTGAGGTCGCTGTGTTGACTGAGCGGGCTCCCTAGGTATAAGGAAACGAGAGGGTATGTTGGTACCCGCATTTTGGGGACTCTGGTGACGATTCTCCAGATATGGGGGGAGGGTAGAGGAAGAGGAGGAGGAGATTCCCCTTGAAGAAATCGTGTTGCTAGGCATCGTCGCAGCAGATCGAGTGCTGGGGTCTGTTCCATCCCCTCCAGCATAAGGGTTATATCGCGCTCCAGAGCCACCTCCAGGTCGTGCAAAGTCTGCGATCTCGGGATAGGCGGAGTGGAGGCGAACCCATTCGTCTCGTCCTGGTTGGGCGAGGGATTGGACGAAGGTTCGGACGATGGGGTAGAGGTATACTGGGGGGATCTGGCGGACGATGTCAAGGAAGCCGAGGTCCCAGAGGAAGAAGAGGAAGCTATCTCGCATGGCAAGGACATGTTCGAAGAGCTGGGGGGAGTAGATGTGATGGTTGTCTGGATCGATGATGTAGTTTCGGAGGGCCACATATCGGAGGTAGGAGTCGGTAAGATGGTAGAGAGTGATGGAGGTGGAAAAGTCGAGGATGTCTTCGAGGGCGTTGCTGGTAGAGGCTGATTCGAGGATGGTGGTGAAGAGGGAGAGGATAGTCCCTACAGGGAAGATTTGGAAGGCGAGAAACGGAGGGGGAGTGGGAGTGGGAGAATGGGAGTCTTCGAGGGTGGGGTAAGTTTTGATGGGGGGAGTTTCGTTGTTAACAAGGACGGGGGATGAGGGGGTGGAGCTGGTGGTTGACATCTTTTATCTGGGGAGTTCGAGTGGTGGGATTAGAGTCGATGTCTTTTTTTATAGGCCCGAATGAGGGCTCGCGCTCCAGTTAAGTTTTGTTCAGGTTCCCAGGTATTTTCGGAAGAGGGGTATCCCTTCCATCAGATTAGGTAGGATAGGTTCTTGGACCCTCTATGTGCCACTATCTGCTCCACTTCATATTGCTCTTCTCCAGAGATAAGGTCAGGTGGCGGCCGTTTATAGTTGGGGCCATGCTCCGATGTTTCGATATAGGGAGATAGGAGGGAGGTGTGGAAGATGTTATGCATTTTCCAGGTCGGCAGGAGATGGAGTTCGTAGGTTATGGGAGATAAGACTTTTGTGATCATAAACAGTCCCTCTCTTTTGGGGGTGAGCTTCTTTGATGGATAGGGGGTGTGAAGATTTCTTCCGTCCAGCCATACTTGGTCTCCAACTTTCCACGGTTTGAAGGTCGATTTGATCCGATCCTTCATCCTCTGGGCTGCAAGGTTTCGGGCTGCCAGGGCTTCTTCCCTTGCCTTATCTAAGGTTTGCAACCTGTCAGTCAAGGCCGGAATGAATGTTTGTCTGATTCGGGGGTAGGCTCGTGGTTCATATCCCATCATCAGGAAGAATGGGGACTGTTTGGTGACGGAATGTTGGGAGGAGTTATGATGGAATTCCGCGAGGGGGAGGAAGGTATGCCATTTATCTGGTCTTCCTTCACAGAAGATGCGGAGGTAGGTCTCAAGTTCTTGATTGACACGTTCAGTTGCGCCATCGGTTTGGGGGTGATAGGCCGTTGAGAGGGCCACGTTGTATTGCAGGAGTCAGGAGAGTTCCAAGGCAAATGCTGAGGCGAATTGGGGTCCTCAATCAAAGATACATTTGTCATGTAGGCTGAATCAGAGGAAGACCTTTGTGAAAAAGAGTTGGGCAACCCCTGCTGCATCGATATTTTTGGTGCAAGGGGTGAAGACTACCCCCTTCGTTAGCCCATGGTCGACCATGACCATGACTGAGTCAAAGCTGTCAGAGGGGGGAAGGCCAGTGACCAGATCGACGGAGACGAGGGAGAAAGGACGAGTGGCGGAGGAAGGGATGGGAGAGAGGGCGGGGGCAGTGGGATGGGTGGCGGCTTTGTTAGCCTGGCAGACGGCACACCTGCGAACGAAACGGCGGGCAAAGGTGGACAGGCCAGGCCACCAGTAGTCGCGAGAGAGGAGGTGCAGGAGGTGGAGGTGACCGCCATGCCCCCCGGCGGGGGATGAGTGGATGGAGGAGACTAAGGTAGCCTGCTGATCGGGGGGAACGTACAATCGTCCTTGGAAGTAGAGACAATTATCGGCAAAATGCCAGTCGTTGGGGCGTACGCGAGGAAAGAGGGAGTCTTCCGAGGCCATGGCTGAGAGCGCCTTGATAACGAGTGGGTCTGACGGGGAGGACTGGGCAATTTTCTGAGCCAGAGCAAGGTCAATGGCGTTAATGAAGAGGTCGTCGGGGAGGAGGGTGGTGTTGTTGTTATCGTGCGAGGTATCTACATCATCCTTGCGGGAGAGGGTGTCGGCGGGCCCCATAGAAGTGCTGGGTAGATGGTGGAAAGACAGGTCAAAGTCTTGGAGGAATAACTGCCATCGGGCATGGCGGCAGGACAGCTTGCGGGGTTCCTTGAAATATAAGAGATTTTTGTGATCGGTGAGGATTGTAACCGAATGTTCGGTTCCTTGGAGGTAATGTCACCATTCCTCGAGTGCCAGAATAACACCGAGGAGCTCTTTATCGTAAATGTCATAGTTTCGCTCTGCGGGAGAGAGGGTGGAAGAGCGATAGGTGTAGGGATGGAGGTCGCCGTTTGCATCCTTTTGCATCAGGACACCTCCAGCAGCGGTAAGGGAAGCATCGGTCATCACAAAGAAGGGTCGGGTTGTGTCAGGCATTAGCAGGACGGGTTGTTTGAGGAAGAGTTTTTGGAGGTGTCGAAAGGCTGTTTCTTGCTCTTTTCCCCAGAGGAATAAGTGGGCCTTCTTGGTGAGGTCGATAAGCGGTCGAGCAATGTGGGAGAAGTTAGGGATGAACTTCCTGTAAAAATTACAAAAGCCCAAGAATGATCGGACCTGTTTGACACCGGTGGGTGATTTCCATTCCTTTATTGCGTCCAATTTCCCTGGATCCATATGGACCGATCCCTGTTCTACTACCATTCCTAAGTATTCAACCCGTTTCTGGTCAAAGAAGCATTTCGAGAGTTTGAGGTAAAGGCGTTGTTCGATCATTCGTTGTAGAACTTTCTGGGTCCTTTCATCGTGGTCGTTCTGGTTCGCAGAGTGGATGAGGAGGTCATCCATATAAATGATAAGCCATCCTTCCGCAATATAATCGGCGAAAATATCGTTCATAAAGGCTTGGAAAGTAGAGGGGGAGTTGCACAGCCTGAAGAACATCACCGTAGGCTCGAAGAGGCCAAACGGAGTGATGAAGGCAGCCTTCCAACGATCATCGGGATGGATCTGTACATTGTTATATCCCCATCGTACATCCATTTTGGTGAATATGGACAATCCCTTGAGTTGGTCAATGAGGTCTCCGATGAGCGGGAGGGGATAGGCATTCTTGATGGTGTGTGAATTTAAGTATCGGTAGTCTTGACACGGGCGGAGTTTCCCATCTTTTTTTTGGATGAAGAAGAAGGGGGATGCCTGGGGGGATTTACTGGGCTGTATCTTCCCGTTGCGAAGGTGTTCTTTGATGAACTCCTTGCATACTTTAGTTTCGGTAGGGTTTAGAGGATAGGCCTTAGCTCTTCTGGGGGAGAAGGTATCCTGTAGATCGATTCGATGATCATGGGTTCTCGTGGGCAGTAGAGAGTTTGCTGCTTCTTCGGAGAACACCAAGGAGTATTTGGCAAATTTTGGTGGAAGAGTGTCCCCGATCTTTCCCGATTCTTGGGCGATAGTAGTACTGAGCGTAGTTTTCCTAATTTCCTCGATCATGTTTTCACCGTCAGTCTCGAGATACCTTAATAGGTACCTTTGTTCAAGGGGGTCGGGTTGTTTTGGTATGGATAGGGTGTTGGTCGTCCAGTCAATTGTCGGATTGACCTGCCTGAGCCAATTCATTCCTAAGATTATGTTGTGCTTCTCACTTCCTAATACCAGGAATTGGTGTCGAGTTGGTACATTGTCCGTAGTGACGTCCAAGGTGGTCTGGTACTTGATGATCCCTTTGGCATTAGTAGTCCCGTCGACGTTGATGGCTTGTCAGGGTTTTTTGAGAGGGATGAGGGGGTAGGAGAATTTCCTGGCGATTTTCTTACTGATGAAGTTTCCAGTTGCTCTGCAGTCCACAAGAGCTTTTACGGTTTCAGCAGTTTCTCTCTCTGGAACATTGATCGAGATGGGAATTGTTATTGATCTTTGTTCGGAGGATACTAGTACAGAGAGATATTCCGGGGTTCCTGACACTGTAGCAGGTTCCCCTTTTAAAAATCCTTGGTGGAGAGTTGCGCGATTGTTTCTTCTTCCTCAGCAAAACATTCCTTGAGTACCCTGAGGACTTTGTCCTTCCTTACTCCTTTCTTTCCTTTTAGCTCCTTCACATACTCTTCTACTTCATCCTTTTCTGCGGTTTCCATGGTCCGAGTCTGCTCCTTTCGAGGAGTTCAGGGGAGGGGTTTGTTTTGGTTTGGTCGAGGGTGGTTGGGATGGTTTCGCGTATTGCATCCAACCTTATGACAAATGAAACACCTATTTTCACGCATATGGTGTGCTCGTTCGGTGGGGGAAAGTCGGATTGCGTCGACATCCATCGCGTTTGGATCCTTGGTTCTTCCTGGGGCGATGTATTTTCTTTCTCTGATATCCCTCGCTCTTTGGATTGCTCTAAAGGTTTCTCTGGCGCGATCGATCCAGGCATCCGGAGTTTCCAGTTCTTTTCCGGAGAAGGTTATACGCTCCATTAGATCTGGGTGGAGTCCTGCTGCGATGATTTCACATTTTGTCCCGTCTGAGACGTCCTTAGCTCTTGCTACTAGAAGTCGATATTGAGAGATGAAGTGTTCTTGTTGCTCAAGGGTGGGGTGTCAGTTTGCTGGCATTGCTAACTTCCTTAGTTCTCGTTGGGCTTCCTTTTCCCTGTCTTTTGAGAAAAAGGTTTCTCGTACTTCCTTGATGAAGGAAGTCCAGTTTTGCTGATCCACAGGGATCATCTTTGCCATCATTCTTTCATAGTACGATTCTGCAAATGATAATCCTAGCCCCTTGCTCATTTTGTTTAGAGCAGTAGCAATTTTGGCATCGTCCGAGTAGATACTGGGGTTCATTTCGTAATAAGCCGTCATGGCTGCCGTCCACCATTTGGCATGTTCTGGTTTTCCACTGAAATCATCGGGGAGGCCTGCTTTGAGCTCACTCGTGTGTACTTGTGAGTTGGTCATTTCGATATCTGGGTCGATAGAGGGGAGGGGAGAGGGAATGCGGAATCTTCCTTGGCTGGTGGATTCTCTGCGAGGTCAGGCAGGGAAGGAGGAGGGGGATGGTCAGGCAGGAAGGCGCGTAGATAGTGCTTGGGGGGTGGCGGGGTCTAGGAGATATCGATCTGGGAGATGTCTTCCTTGTTCCTCAAGGAGTCTCTTGGCTAATCCAGTTGAGATGACGCCTTCATCTAATCGCTGGATAATCTGGTCTGGTGAGATCGTTGGTGCGGCAATGGTGGGCAATTCTTGTCTCTTGATCTCATCGGGGCTACTTTCTTCTTCTTCAGAGTCCGTCCGTGGATCTCTGTTAAACTGGTCCTCGTCAGAGGAGTGGGGAGTCGGTAGGAAATGGTGGGCGATGGTGCGTGGTAGCAGAGTCGAAGGTTTCAGCTAGATCTTTTGTTACAAGTATCAGAAGGATGAGTGTTACTCAATCCTGACCGATACCTGACCGACAGGTGTGACCGACACCTGACCAACACCTGACCAACAGGTGTGACTAAGATACTTGTGTTTTGGAACGCTAAAGTTTCCTTGCACAAGGATAGCGAGCACTCAAGTGTAGCTTGGAGACACGATAGAGTATGAGCCTTCTCACACTGGAGAGATTCCTTGGCAAGAAGTAGGCTTGTTAAGCATAGATCTAGCTAGGGAGTTATGGTACATGCAGCCTGGTATTTATACTGTGGATGGAGGCTGTGAACCCGGAAGGGGGGAGGCTGTCCATAAAGATAAGAGGGAATGGAAGGCATAGCCCTCACCAACATAAGGTGGCAGAAATGAGATAAGTAAAAGTACAGATGTGGGTAGACCGTTTATAGTACATCTTCAGAAGTGCTGGTCGTGATTAAGGGGGCGTATGAGAAGGTCGTCAGTGTAAGGGATTACCACTAGTTCCTCCGCTTCTAAGGCTTCGTTGAACCTGCCGATGAGCATAGGAAAAACCGTATCAAACATGGCTAAGGAACAGGGAAAGATGAGGAGTAAGTGGGCAGCAATACAGCCAAAAGTGCTTACGGGTCCTGGGACACACCCTGAAACCGCAACTAGCAACACTCGTCCGATGCAACAGCACCACATCATCCTTGTAAGAAACATTAAGCACATTGGATGCTAATTTACCTTGCTGACCATACAAATTTCAGCGGCTGTTGTTTTAGAAAGTAAGCCAACCTTGAAAAGTTCGTTAGCAGAGACAATAACAGAGAGGTGGGGCATACCAGTGGCCAATAGTGCTTTTGAAGGGAGCAAAGATGACAACAAGGTCTACTATCATACGGGACACTTCAAGTTTGGAAAAAACACCATGCGCACAACAGTTAATTAAGTTAACTGGATACGAAAATATGAGTTACCAAAACTTCCAGGATGTGGATGACATCGATCAAGAACTTGAGGCTGAGCCTCAGGCTCATGGCGATTCTCCTGAAGGTATTGAAGGCTCAGCAGGCTGTTGGGGAGTGAAATGTAAACAAGACCTTGATGGCGAAGATGGATCTGAGTCAGCCCAGGAACTGGCTTTCAAGCCCAAAGACAGGATGCCAGTGGAAACCATGTGGGCAGGGCGTCTCACATCACAGTCAAAGGTAAAGAATTTGGGGGAGCTGCAGAAGTTGCAGCAAGTTAAAAAAATAGCAGCCTCATGCTTACCTCGTTTCCCACAGATGCCTGTCACCATCATAGAAGCTACGCCATCGAAAAGGCTCTGGATGGGCAAGGAGTACCCAGTTAAGACAATAAAGACCAAAGAATTGGTTGACATACCTATCTCAGGTCCAGAATTTGATTACCCATTCCATATTGATGCATTTTCGCAGCCTTCCTGTTCTGGTGCAGTCCACAAGCAGGTCGCTGGCAAGGAAAAAAAACAGAAACCCACAAAGGTTGACCTTCCACTTGCCATGCATGCAGATCCTCAGGAGAAATTTTCGAAGATCATCTTGCCTTCGCTGGTTCTGTGGTATGGTGACTGTCGCACTCCCTGGTCATGCCCAGAAGTAGAACTTGCAAATGTGCTTTGGGTGATGGTGCAGCATGTTTACCCAACGTTCAATGAACCTGACGAAGTTGGTCATGGATCAGCTATTTTTGCTCTGGTAAGCTCTCACATGCGTTGCTTCAATGAACTAACTTTAACCCTCGGGCAGGCAACTGGCCACCTAACCCGTTGGCGTAACACATGTGGGTGTAATGCGGTCATTGAGGTGGTCACATTCTTGAGGGACCCTCCCGACATGTTCAAGGGTGACACCCCACATGAGGCTGCTGTGAAGCTGTTGGATGGTCCCATAGCATTTGCCTATGAAGACTTTCAGGTGATGCCTGAAAAAGCGTTCCGTTCCAAGTTAGTCCTCTCACTGCTTGGAAACCACCTCCAGCAAGTCTATGGTTGGACGGACATTCCTGAGTTGGATCTCATTGCCAAGGCAGACCATGGTGTGAAGGGGGCGCTTGCACTCATCTGTGCAGTGGTAACTATTTTTTATCGAATTGTTTTGATGGTTAGAATCTGACTTGGGATGTGTACAGCTTGAGCGTGCACTTGTGTTGGTTGTCGATGGAAAGCTCAACACAGAACTCGGCATCGGGGACCAAAGAATCGCTGGGAGTAATGAGTCTGAAGAGACCACGTTCAACCCAGATGCTCATGTTGATGCTGGGCCCACCACTGTGGGCAATACCAAGGGTAAAGGCAAGGCACTATTGACAAAACTAAAGACACCCCGCCAGTTCAACAAGGCAACAGGGAAAGATTCAACAGCTGGCTATGCATTCTCACAGCAGAATTGTGGGGCGCAAACTGCTTTGTATTATCAGTCGATTTCATTGCGCAGCGCAACTGAGCTGGGCAACATTGTTTTGGATGCCTTGTCCCTGTTGGCTACCACCCCTGACTCTGACGATCACATGTCGAGTTCTTTCTCATCCACATCTACCTTGGTGGCAGAACATGACCCCCGTGCCCTCATGTGTAAGCTAACATTTGTTTTTGAATACTCTGCTGACTGGCACGCACTCCATTAGAATGATTTTCAACACCGTGACTCCTGCTCTTCCAAGTCCCATATCTTGCAATCCGTGATACCCACCGATACCCTTCCTTTACCTCACATCCAGTTCGTGTGCTGCTCCCTTTCCTCCGTCTCCATACTAGTAGCGGTCAATATACCATGATGGGGATCATCCACATACCCAACCAGCCTGAGGTCCTTCTCATTTAGCCAACCTCCGTCACTCATTCACATCTACATAATTCCCTGTTTCTATCCTGCTTTGCCATGCTCTACCCCACACTCTTTCTTTGCTGTTTTCCTTGCTCGACTCAGACTCATCCACTGCCACAGCACGTACATTCATTTTTGTATACCCTCTGGTTACCTACTTTTCTTGCCTTTTCAATTACTCGGACTATGTCATATGTGTGTCACATTTGCCAATGTTTCAATCAAGCTTTTTCTATTTTCAAACAGCCTGATTGAATGAGTCCAAAGGCTAGTCAAAGGCGAGTAAAAAGCTGATGGAAAGTAGGTGAAATGGGCACAGGTATTTGTTACAAGTATCCGACTTGTACTGTGCGAGGTGACCTGCGAAGGACAGGGGTAACCTGCGAAAGACTGATGCGAGGTGACCTGCAAAGGACAGGGGTAACCTGCGAAGGACTGATGCGAGGTGACCTGCGAAGGACAGGGGTAACCTGCGAAGGACACTTGTATGGGGAACGCTAGTAGTTCCTTGCTCAAGGTCAGCGAGCACTCAAGTGTAGCTCGAGGACACGATAGAGGGTGAGTCTGAGTTAAAGAGATTCTCCGTCTCACACTAGAGAGATCCCTTGGGCAAGAAACAGCTTGTTAAGCATAGATCTAGCTGAGGGACTATGGTACATGCAGCCAAGTATTTATACTGGGGATGGGGGGCAGTGCGGGCCCGGAAGTGAGGAGGCTGTCCGTAGATAACAAGAATAGTCGGAATGGAAGAAGCATAGCCCTCATCAACACGAGGCGAAAGATAAGTAAAAGTACACAAAAGTAGAAGAGAAAGTACACTGTACAACCATATGCGGTTTGACTAGAAACGTTGGTCCCGGTTAAGGGGGCGGATGAGCATATCATCGGTATACGGAATAGCTACCAGTTCCTCAGGTTCTAAGTACTCGTTGAACCTGCCGATGAGCATAGGGAAAATCGTATCAGTATTTGCCCACACATTGAACAGACTTCAACATTTTTCCACTGACTTTTTATCTTATCTTTTTATCTTATCTTATCCAGAAAGTTCCGGACATCTTATCTTATCTCGGCTAGATCCGAGATCCGTTTATCTTATCTTCAGACTTCTAACCTGTGCAGCATCTAGGCTGAGCCTAGCCCTCACAGCCATTGCTTCTATTCTAGACCGAACCTAGACAGTTCTTTATGACATCATGGGCTAGACCCCATGACATCACGATGACGTCACAACACTTACACGTACACCCTATGCCCTAACCCTTATGCCCACCTATAGCGTTATGCCCTCTTATCTCTTATTTTCCTTTCTCGTATTTATGCACAGACCATGTGCCAAACATGTACATACATGCCTACGTTATATAAACGTGGGCTCCAACCTTGATGGCTCCCCATCTTGGTTGTCCCTTTACCTTAACCTTTATAAGGGCCAGCCATCTCTAAGCTACTCCTTTGGTTGCACCATCGGACTAGTGTTTTCTCATCGGTATAAGCTATTTGACTAGCCTCTTTGCCTTTGGACGTGCGACTCAAGTTCGGTCACAACAGTAGGCTGAAAGCGCCAAAAAGCGTACAGAAGTACATTAGGAGCAGAGAGACCTACTTATCAAAGCACTGTGTTACTTTCCCAAAAAGTCAAGCGAAAGTCATGGAAAGTACAATAAAAGTGGTAAAAAGTAACATGCTATTTTACTGATGCAACGTGTTACAAATATTGGAGAGGTCCACCTGAACCACAAGTGTCAATTTCGATTGGACGAAAAGAGAGTCTCCTGAAAGATGTCGTTCGATGCAGACACTGGTTGTCTTATGATTCGACAAATTTCCTCCATAATTCAGACACACGGTACAGAAGGCAGACACGTACTACAGTTGTGGACAACCAAAGTCAACAAAAATATTGGCCAAATTTTAGAGACATAATGCATTGCTTCTGCTATCCAAAAACCATATAACTACCATATATTAGGCCGCCTCTAACCAGTTGCATGAGCCAATTTTTGAGTTTCGAAAATTTAGGATTTTTATCTCAAAAATTTGGCGCACTCTGAAAGAAATCTCTAAAAATACCAAAAAAATGTGGAATCAACACCTTTTGCTAAGATGGTTATGATTCTGTAAAGACATTTGATGTCGGAGCTGACAGAAAATGTCCTAAAAATGGATCAACATGGGCCAATGTGGCTGTTACAATTTCTTTTCCCTTTACCCTTTTCTCCTAGTTTCTTGACTAGCTTCTCGTTCCCTCGAAGCTATTCCTTGCCCAAGCTCCTTTTCTTCTTACGTCATCACCCTTCCTCTGTCCTGGTGACTCCTTGAACCTTTATCCTTGCCCTTTCACTTATTGTAACCTTTGTCCTTGTCACTCCAGAGGGAACCCCTTGGAGATACGCTTACGTACCTAGCTGATCGTAGCCTTTGTACATTAGCTTGTCTGCCCCTTGTATCCTCTCGTACCTAGTACTTGAATACAAGCCACTTGTTCCATGCTGCTCTCTTTCGGTGTGTCCCTCGTCCCACCCTTGCTCATTGTCAAGGGCAGTCCTTTGGATCCTACGTCGACTCTTTGTCGGCCAGATCAACTCCTCGGTCGACTTGTCATCCTCGTGTTTCTGTCCAACAAGGGCTACGCTCTGACCGACCCGGCCGAAGCGTAACAAAAGAAACAAGTTCCTTGATCGCGGCAAGTACTATCCTCAGCCGCCCCCATCACCATTGATCCCCCGTATCCAACGGGTCTCTCGAGGGCTATCGCATGTCAGCGTAGCCAACAACTCCTTGAGTCGATGCGCACTCCATCTGGAGCAGAGCCAACTACCTCCTTGTCACAGTTGCCGATCACTCCCACTAGAGCAGATCCAACTTCAACTCGCACCCCTGGACAACATATCACTGACTGGTTAAGAAGGGATACGATCGTCAACTCCTCTGGTCCTTCAGACTCTGATTCTGAGGACATACCCACTGATCCTGATGAACCTATCGTCGAGGAAACCCCTGAGGCGCGCGAACTTTCGTCGCACCTATCCTTTGCACTCTCCATCCCGAGAGAACCAACACCGCCTAGTCCACCCCTTCGGCCTCAGCCAGGACAACTTTTTGGAACCCCACCTGCAAACCCTAGACCCAAGACATCTATGTCTTCCTCCTTGAAACCCACCGAACTCCGCCTCGGCACTCCTGCTGAATACGACGGAAACCCCATGAACACAATCCGATGGTTGCGTACTGTCCAGATGTACCTGGCCGTCAACCAGGACGTCTACAACACCGAGACCAAACAAATCGCTTACGCCCTCTCATATATGAAGAAGGGTACTGCTGTCATGTGGGCCGCTAACTTCAGCGAGTCCAAATTCTCGTCCCTCTCCGCAGGCGCATCTCTCTCTCTAGGGAAATGGGCCGATTTTGAGAAAGACTTCCGAGCTGTCTTCGAAAGCTCGGAAACTAAGAATGACGCCCTCGCGTGGCTCAACAAAACGTGCATTCACGAGGACCGCCAGGGTAGATATAACCCTGCTCTCCAACGATATATCACTGAGTTTAAGAATAAAGCAACGCTCTCGGAAATCAAGGAGGACAATGTCCTCATCAACTTCTTCGCCATGGGATTGCCCTCCTCTTTAATGGAGCGCATCCATTCTCTTGAAAAAGTCCCCGACGATATCTCCAGATGGTACGAAAAGGTCATCAAACTCGCCGCCCTGAAAGAAAGGGCACTCGATATCTTGACTTGATGAAAAGGGAACACATACATTACCCCCTCGAGCTCCCACTCCCCCGCTCCCGCCGCCAGAGACCCCGACGCCATGGACGTCGATGCAATCAGAAAGCTGAAGAAGCTGACTGATGAAGAATGCGAGAGATGCAGAAAACAAGGGCTTTGCTTCAAGTGTAGGAAGAAAGGCCACAACTTGGCTAACTTCCGAGTAAAATTCACCGATGGACCCCCTCCAGTCCCACCAAAAGACGTTCGTCAAACAACAAGCAAGATCGAAGAAGTGCCATCTGACGACGAAAAAGAAGTTGGCCAGGTCGGCATGGATTTTTAGATAGGAGAACACCCACGACGCACGTTGCTCCTTTAACCTCTGTACAATGTAACACAGTCCAACCCATAGCCATGAAAGCAATGAGAATCCCTATAACATTGCTTCGCCCGTGTGGAACTGTCAAAGCCGTCGCCGCTCGCGCCCTCGTAGACTCTGGTGCACAAATCTTCTGCATCGACTGGACCTTCGTCCGGTCACACGACCTTCCCCGAAAACGCCTCAAAAAACCCATCATCGTTCGAAACGTTGATGCCACTGCAAACCAATCCGGATGCATCAAGTTTACCATCGACCTCTGGGTAAACGTCAACGGATATACTTGCAAACAGACCTTCCACATCATGAATTGCAGAAAGAAATCTGTTATCCTCGGCCTCCTGTGGCTCGTTGCAGCCAACCCAAAAATTGACTGGAAAGGATGACTCCTCACCGTCCCCGAATCGACAGATCAAACCGCTGACCTCCTTGCCACCCACGAAGAAGTCAAACGAGAGGTTCACAAAGCATACGAACGCCTCTCGAAACCAAACGTACCTCCGAAGCACAAAGCCGTCAATGCCATAGAGCACGAACACCTCTTCCATTATCTTGGGAGAGAAGAAGATGACTTCTGGTGTGCCCGGATGTCCCTGGCGTGAAGTATGACGAGGATGAAACCCTGCAAGACTCTTAGCAGGACGGTCCTCGCAAACAACCGCTTCGTCTCAAACCCCATGTTCTCCTGCTGCGCCCTCACCACCTCCACTGATCTTGCTATTGAAGCGTTGGCCAAGAAGCAAGAAGTCGTTCTCCCCGAGGCCTATAAGGACTATCAGGATATCTTCTCGGATGAAGATACTCATCTTCCCCCGTCCCGCGATTGCGATCACGAAATCAACCTCACCGACGATTTCGTACCAAAGATTGGCAAACTTTATCTGCTCACCACCGAGGAAAAGAAGGCCCAAGATGATTACCTCGACGAAAATCTGAAAAGCGGAAAGATCCGCCCTTCATCCTCACCCCAAGCCGCACCCTTCTTCTTTGTTAAGAAGAAAGAAGGAAAACTATGCCCTGTCCAGGATTATCGATCCCTCAATGATCACACAATCAGAGACGCCTATCCCCTCCCGCTCATTTCTGACCTCCTCAACAAGCTGAAAGACGCAAAGGTCTTCACCAAATTCGATGTGCGGTGGGGATATAATAACATCCGCATCAAAGAAGGCCATCAATGGAAGGCAGCCTTCGTCACTACCAGAGGACTCTTTGAACCCGTCGTCATGCCCTTCGGGCCAAAAAACGCACCAGCCACGTTCCAAGGGTTCATGAATAAAGAGTTCCGAGACCTCATCGCTGAAGGAAAGATCGTCATCTACATGGACGATATCCTTATCTTCTCTCCTGACCAAACCACCCACGACAAGACCACCCGACGAGACCTCCAATGAATGAGAGAACTCAATCTCCACCTTCACCTCCAGAAGTGTAAGTTCAACACCCTGGAGGTCGACTACCTTGGTATGATCGCCCGCCCTGGCGAACTCACAATGGATCCCATCAAACTAGAAGGGATCGCCTCATGGCCAAACCCTCAAAAGGTCAAAGACGTCCGCTCTTTCCTAGGGTTCGCCAATTTTTATAGATGCTTCATCCCTCACTACTCGGATGTTGCTTGCCCCCTCCTCGACCTCACCAAGAAAGACCACCCCTGGTCCTGGATGCCCTCCTGCCAAAATGCCTTCGATCAATTGAAACAGACGTTCACATCCTCCCCAGTCCTCCACCTACCCGATGTCTCCCGACCATTCGCAATCGCCACCAACGCCTCAAAGTATGCCACCGGTGGCATTCTTCTCCAAACCGACACCAACGGTGATTGGCACCCCTGTTCCTATCTCTCCCAGACATTCTCCACCACTGAACGCAACTACGACATCTATGACCGAGAACTCCTCACTGTCATCCGTGCCCTTCATGCCTGGCGACCCTATCTCTTAGGCTCCGCCCACCCCGTCCAGGTCTTCACTGACCATAAAAATCTCACATACTTCAAAGCCCCTCAGAACCTCAATCGATGCCAAGCTCGTTGGCTCCTCGACCTCGCCGACTACGAGCTGAAAATGATCCACGTCCCCAGATCCCAACTCTCCGCCCCGGACGCCCTTTCCCGTCGCCCCGACCGCTGCCCCGATGACGCCTCCGACAACATGGCTACTACCCTTCTTCCCCCGTCCCTCTTTGTCAACCTCATCAATGCCGTGTTCCATAACAAAATCCAATCCACCTCCGATGGCGACCCCCTCGTCCTCCAATCTCTCCAATCAATGGACGAATCACGTCCTACCTTCCTCTGCGCCCGAACTTCCGATTGGCAATATGAGGACAAGACCCTCCTCTACCAGGGCCGCCTCTACGTTCCCCCCGACCTCCGCCACAATGTCCTTGCCTGCTGCCATGATCACCCTTCTGCTGGCCATCCCGGCTTCCTTAAAACATGGCAGCTTGTCACTTCTGAGTTCTGGTGGCCTGGCCTGGCCTCCTACGTCCACTCCTATGTCTCCGGCTGCACCGTCTGCCAGCAAAATAAGACCAACACCCACCCGACCGTCCTACCCCTCGTCCCCATCTGTTCCACCTGCTCCTGCCCCTTCCAACAGATCTCTTGTGATCTCATCACCGACTTCCCCATCTCTGCTGGTTTTGATGCCTTACTGGTCGTGGTTGACCACGGGCTTACAAAGGGGGTAATTCTCTGCCCCACAAACAAGACAGTCACCACTGAGGGAATTGCAACCCTCTTCTTTGAACACGTCTACAAGCACTATGGCTTGTATGACAAAATTATCTCCAACCGAGGACCACAATTCGCGTCAACCTTCGCCAAAGAGCTCGGACACCTCCTCGACTACAACCTCGCCCTATCGACCGCGTATCATCCCCAAACTGATGGCGAGACGGAACGGGTCAACCAGGAAATAGAAATGTACCTCCGCATTGTCTGCGGACATTACCCTAGCATGTGGACCGAACATATCGCCAATGCCAAATTCGTCCACAATCACCGCCCCCATTCCGTCACGGGAAAATCCCCGTTCTACCTTACGATGGGCTATGAACCCTTAGCCCTACCTATGCCATCAAAGAAAACCAACATCCCTGTGGTAGAGGCCCGCCTCCAGAAACTTGTCGCCGCCCGAGACAAAGCCCTCGTGGCCCACGAACTCACTCACCAGACCATGGCATCACGATCCCTCTGCTCCTTTAAAACCCTTCAAAGTCGGCGATAAAGTGTGGCTAGAAGCCCGCAACCTGAAACACCTCGTTGCAAACCCAAAATTCGCCCCGAAGCAAGAAGGACCCTTTACCGTCATGAAGGTCCTTTCTGCAGTCACATATCAAATCTGAATCCCCACAGCATGGAAGATCCACAACGTGTTCCATGCTTCCCTCTTATCGCCCTATCGCAAAAACAGCGTCTACAGCGAAAACTTCCCGAAGCCACCCCCAGAATTAGTAGAAGGCGAAGAAGAGTACGAAATCGAAAAGATCGTATGACATTGCAGAACCCCATCCTCCCGCTCCTTCCTGATCCGATGGAAGGGCTATACAGCCAAAGAAGACTCGTGGGTTGCTAAGCAGGATTTGAAACATGCAAAGTCTGCCCTTCAGGATTATAAAAACCGTCACCCCTCCGTCTTCCCTCCCTCTCAGCAACCGCCATCTACTCGCTGTCGCTAAAAAGAAAACATGTCCTCTATCACCGCCTTCACCACCATGTCTTCCGTCTCCTCCATCGTAGATACCCCTTCTCGTTCTTCTTCTCGTCCCCATACCCCAATCGTCACCCTTGAAGCTATCGAACGAACCAGAGTTGCTACCCCAGAACCCGTTGTCGCCGCCGATGTTCCCATCGCTGCTCACATCCTTCAACGTCCCATCACGCCTAATGCAGGCCCATTCTAGACCACCTCTATGTGGTGGGGACGACTAGTAAGCACTTGGTGCTGAAGCTAAGAGTCTAGACGCGTTCATCCGGCGAGACAGGGCAGCCGCGTTCACCCGGCGATACAGGGCAGACGTGTCCACCCAATGATACAGGGAAGTCTTGTTCTCATTCCACGTTCCCAGCTCCTTGTCACTGCTTCTCAGCACCACCATTCATTTCTATCCTCCATGCATTCCATGCATCACGACTCCCCAGTCACCACCCTCTCTCTGTCATCACCTTCGTTATCCCTTGTTCTCATCCCCGATATCTCGACATCCACTCATTCTCATCGCTCAACCAAGCTGTTGTTGGAAAGCCCATGTTCATCGCTTCCCATCTAGCTCTTGATCGCCTTAATCGTCCCAGCCGTTGTCGAGCTATCCCTTTCCCCATCCTCATTCACCTCCTCCTCTTCGATCCCTCGATATCTCGCGCTCCATCCATCCATACCGGTCGGCTAGGCCACCATCAGAAAGCCCTCGTTCATCGCTGTCCATCCGTGCCCTCATCTCCCCGATCGGCACCACTGTTCCCGAGATATCCACCGTTCTTTCCCCTTCATCATCGCCCTCCTCCTCTGATGAAGATGTCTCTGTGGCATGATATCTGGTATACCTATCACCGCTCATGGACTTTAACTTGTTTCTCCTTGCCTTTTATCTTTTTTGATTTGATCCTTCGCGGTGCTTCAGGCATAGTAAGGGGGTAATGTTACAATTTCTTTTCCCTTTACCGTTTTCTCCTAGTTCCTTGACTAGCTTCTCGTTCCCTCGAAGCTATTCCTTGCCCAAGCTCCTTTTCTTCTTATGTCATCACCCTTCCTCTATCCTGCTGACTCCTTTAACCTTTAACCTTGCCCTTTCACTTATTGTAACCTTTGTCCTTGTCACTCCGGAGGGAACCCCTTGGAGATACCCTTACGTACCTAGCTGATTGTAGCCTTTGTACATTAGCTTGTCTGCCCCTTGTATCCTCTCGTACCTATTACTTGAATACAAGCCACTTGTTCCATGCTGCTCTCTTTCGGTGTGTCCCTCGTTCCACCCTTGCTCATTGTCAAGGGCAGTCCTTTGGATCCTATGTCGACTCTTTGTCAGCCAGATCAACTCCTCGGTCGACTTGTCGACACTCCTCGTGTTTCTGTCCAACAAGGGCTACGCTCCGACCTACCCGGCCGAAGCGTAACAGTGGCAGTGATCCCTGCCTGCAGGTCCAATACCACACAATCTAAGCAATGCTGGGATGTCCCAGGAAGAAGGCAAAGAATGTCATGATCCACTGAACTCCACTCTCCTCCGGACTCCTCCAATCTTCTCCAGCGTCCTCCAGTGCTATCCCGGGCGGTATGTTCATACTTAGATTTCTTTTGACTTTCCTCCGATCGGACTTCGTCTGGACTTCACCGGACTTCATTACCCCTGACTGGAGTTTATGTTTCTCGCTTAGCAGAGTTCATACGGCTTATATGGCCACATCTCCGCCCTATATATTAGCTGATATTTTGTCTTTAGCCCTCCCTTAGTTGAATATTAGTCTCTCTAGACTTCAGCTGAGGTGAGGGCTTTCCCTACTTAGTTAATTACCTAGCTAATGTACATACAAGCATCCTTGCTAGGTACAGTTGAATATTAGTCTCTCTAGACTTCAGCTGAGCATCCTTGCTAGCCCTCAGTCTAGCATTCTGACAGGTTATAAGCTCTGCTTGCTCTATTTGACTCCCTCTATCGCACCCAAGCAATTTTCATCGATTCCGAATGCATTCGAGCATAACCGAACCAAAATTCTCATGACTCTGCTTAGCTCCAGCTAACTCCTGACCTTACTGCATTTGGTCCACTTAACTCCGGCTAACTCTAATCCGTCCTGATGTCGTACACAACATCGACTACCTCTTCGTGTCCAGTTCTGACTGGCCCAGCTAACTTCACTATCTGGAATCTTTGCATTCGGGCGAAACTCCACTCTGAAAAGGTTCTTGGCGTCACCCTTGGCACCGACCCAACTCCGACATTTTCGTCAACCTCCTCCAGTCTCCCTTTGAGCCTATCTACACTAGGCACCACCCCCAGGCCTGGACTTTCAGTGTCCACAGCTTTCAGTCTCCCTTGCACCACCTCCGGCACGTCCGCCTCAACTCCAACCACTTCCAACATTCGCAAATGGCAAGAGCGGGACGAGCGGGCACATGGCATTATACAAGACCATATCTCCGATGCACTCCTGCTGAAGACGGAGCACCATAAGACTGCTGAAGTGCTCCTCAGCGCTCTCATGAAACTCCACCAAGAGAGTGGCACTGCCTCTGCGTTCTTCTACTTCCGCCAGTTATTCTCCGTCGCTTGGGATGGCATCTCTGCTGTCTCCGAGCACATTGCCCATCTCCGATCGCTTGAGTCCCGCCTCTCTGGCATGAAGCTCCCGGTTGACCCTAAAATCTCTGCCTTCCTCCTTCTTAACTCCCTCCTGGATACTCTGGAGTGGAATACATTTGCCTCCTCAGTGGTCAACACAACCCCGGATGCACAGCTCACTTTCGATGCCATCAAGACCCAGCTCCTTGTGGAGAAAGCCCGACTCGGCATTCGGAGCAGTGGGAGTAGGAGCTTTTCTTTCGGGTTGACATCCACCGCAACTCTGACTAGAGTTTACTGCGACCACCACCAGAGTAAAGGGCACTCCACCATGGATTGTAAGAAATACAAGGAGTGGCATTCCACCCTACAGGAACGTCCTGCCAAGTCCCACTGTGACACTGAGAAGAAATGCACACCTCTGGTGCCCACCTCTAAGGACAACACATCATCTCCTCCGGCCTCCAATCCTCCAGAGCGAACACTTCTAGCGTGATGTGCATCCCTGGAGTACACTATGACAGCTCGGGTCCTCAGTCCCAGCACAGGTCACTGCTCCCCTCCAGTGTGCGATGATCCCGACCTCTGCCAGCCATCGCCTGGCCCTTCAGACCTCTGCTGGCCTCCACCCAGCAACTCTGCACCTCCAGCTCCAGTCTCTGCTCCTCTGGACCGACCACACAAGGCTGAGTGCCCCACCTCCATGCTGCGCCATGATCACAACAGTGGCCCCAAGGCACTTCAGCATGCACTGCCTGCTCCATATGCTGTCTCGGGCCGACTGCACCACCGGCTCCGTGTGCTCCACCACCATCCACTTGGCAACTCTGATGCTCGCCGGCCCTTGCCCGGCTCTACCATCGTGACCAACTCTGGAACAACAACGCACATCGTCCCCCACCATTCCTGCTTCAAGTCCTTCACCGTCCTCTGCCATCCACGTCAAGTCCGTATCAGGAACACCTCCTCTGTCATGGCCACCAGCATCGGCTCCATTCTCATTATCTCCAAGGCCCCCAGACAAACGATCAAAACAACCATCCGGGATGTCTTACTCATGCCCAATTTCCCCGCTGTGTTGCTTTCGGTCCCTCAGCTCGAACGTGCCAGACATTCCACAGTCTTTGACCAGACCTTCAGCACCTGCTCCATTCTCAGAATGGGACATGGCACTGTCATGATGGGTACATTCTCCAGCGGCCTTTACCACCTCACCGCTCGACCTATGCACATTGACTCCACCACTCCCGGATGTACCTCCACTCCGTCCCCTGGACCACCTCCATGCGTCCCCATACACACTAAGCCGCGCATCACATGCCCACGGCCAAGGATCGCATCCACACAACCGTACATCGCATCCCTGCACATCTCCACACAATCCCTGTCTCCATCATTGCTGCACATCTCCGCGCACTCCCCGAGTATCGAATCTCCACGAATCTCCATGCACTCGCCCTCTCCATGCCTTCCGTGCACCTCCGTGTGCTCGCCTTCACCATCTCCTCTGCGCATCTCTGCACGCTCCCCCTCTCCATCTCCTCCGTGCAGCTCAACGTGCCCTCCATCCCCGTCTACTCCGTGTGCCTCCACATGCGCTAGTATGTTGCCTGAACAACAGCGGTCACCATTGCTGATAGTCGAGTACTGTGGTCTCACTTTCCACCAGGTAGCTCCCCGCCTTGCCTCTCCTCCGTCCTCTCTGTCGTCCAGGAAGCGTTCCACACTCACCTCCGGCAACACGCTGGGGTCCTCTGGCTCTATTTTATCCCTCGCTGCCCTGGAGGCTCTGGTCCACACCTCCTGGGATATTGACAATGACATCATTCCCACTATAGACCTCTCCGAGCCAGTGGAAGCAGTGGGAGCATTGATTGAGATGCCCTCCGACTATCCTCCAGAATTTTGGGCCGACATCACCACTGCTATGCTATTCCGACTCAGCCCCGACACCAACATCACATCTGCCGATCACCTTCGTCCCACCTCACCAAGTTCTGAGCCTCCGGCCCCTCCTGAAAACTCTGCCACTATCGACCTCCCAGGCCCCTGCAAATACAACATCAAGGCCCCAGTCACTTACACCAACTCCGTCATCTCCACTACCTCTGCTCGTCCGGCACTCATCGGCAAGTCCAACTTCCGACACTGGCACGAAGGCATCACCGCTGTGCTCCACAAGTCTTCTCTTTTGGAGTATGTCTACAACTCCGACGATAATCCGAACACCCCCTACTGTGACAACTGCACAACAGCTTACAACATTATCATTGAGCACATCTCTGACAGCATCCTGAAGGAGATGGATGAGTTCACCATGGCAAGTTCCCTTTTCGCGGAATTAACTTGACGATACACTCCACAGGACTTCTTCGAATCCCGGCCTTCAACACCAGTTTCACCCCCTCCTCCATGTCCTTGTACGCCTCCTCCGGCATCACCACCTCCGCCACCATCTCCGATCATTTGCACACAAACTCCGGATGTTTCGGCTCCCATTGCCACCAGAAACCGTAAGTGCAACCGCGCCCGCAAGGGGAAGAAACATTAGAATGGTTCGACCCAAGGTCCATGCACACAGCAAGGACTCCAACTGTGGTCGAGTGGGAGTGTCATGATCCACTGAACTCCGCTCTCCTCTGGACTCCTCTGATCTTCTCCAGCGTCCTCTGGCGCTATCCCAGGCGGTATGTTCATACTTAGATTTCTTTCGACTTTCCTCCGATCAGACTTCATCCAGACTTCACCGGACTTCGTTACCCCTGACTGGAGTTAATGTTTCTCGCTTAGCAGAGTTCATATGGCTTATATGCCCACATCTCCACCCTATATATTAGCTGATATTTTGTCTTTAGCCCTCCCTTAGTTGAATATTAGTCTCTCTAGACTTCAGCTGAGGTGAGGGCTTTCCCTACTTAGTTAATTACCTAGCTAATGTACATACAAGCATCCTTGCTAGGTACAGTTGAATATTAGTCTCTCTAGACTTCAGCTGAGCATCCTTGCTAGCCCTCAGTCTAGCATTCTGACAAAGAATATTTCTGGGCTTCGAAATTAATGCTCATCCATGCTGCTGATTCCCAAAGGTGATCACACCATCACTCCTCAAGTTCTTGCTGGGTCCAAGTTGCTAAATCAGTCATTGCCAGCTCTTGATTTAGATGAAATGCTGGACTTGGCGAATCTCATCGATGCAGGTGGTTCTTAGGTCGATGGTAATGACTTGGACTCAGACTCAGACTTGGAGGACCTTGCTATAATGTTTGATGGGCTCAAGATTGATGTTAGAAAAGAAGCTGAAGATGATTGGCAGATGAAGCAATCTGATGAAGAAGCTGAGCTTGAGATCCTCAATGACATGGAATTTGGTCAGCATCTCGCACAGATGGTCAATGATTTAGAGGCTAGTGATCAGGATCCTGATTGGTTACCACCACAACTTTGTAAAAAAATTGTCAAGCACAAAGGTTAGTCTGATGTCACACCAATCATGATGTCACATTGCTATTGTCTCAGCACTGCATGGTGATCGTGATGCTGATTTGAGTCTATTGATAGTGAGGCCAAGCACATATGCAAAGGGACCAGATATGATGAGTAAATCAAAGTGCACACAACAACGATACTGCCATGCATGGAAGAATCAGACATCCCTTGATCATTTTGGCTTCCAGCTTGCACAATCTAAGTCCAAGCCTGTCTCTATCCTGCAACAACAAGATTCTGGTGATTCCGAGCCAGCCACAGTATCTGTTACAAGTATCCGATGTATCCTGATGGACACCCTGATGGACACTCCTGACAGACAATCCTGACGGACAATCCTTATGGACACCTTTCTTATCAGGTAAGCTGATCATCCTTACAGACACCTTTATGGACACTTGTATGGGGAACGCTAGTAGTTCCTTGCACGAGGTCAGCGAGCACTCAAGTGTAGCTCGAAGACATGATAGAGTGTGAGTCTGAATTAAAGAGAATCTCTGTCTCACACTGGAGGGATCCCTTGGGCAAAGAACTGAGCTGGTTAAGCGTAGATCTAGCTAAGGATGTATAATACATGCAGCCTGGTATTTATAATGGGGAAGAGGGGCTATGAACCTGGAAGTGAGGAGGCTGTCCGTAGAGATAACGAAGAATGGAAGGCATAGCCCTCATCGACATGAGGCAAAGAAGTGGGATAAGTAGATACAGAAATGGTACAGACCATTTATGGTACATCTAAAAGCATTGGTCCCAGTTAAGGGGATGGATGAGAATATCGTCTGTATAAGAGATGGCTATCAGTTCCTCTGGTTCCAAGGCTTTGTTGAACCTGCCGATAAGGATAGGAAAAACTGTATCAGTATCTAGCATGATTCAGATTACTGGCAACACAACCATGACTGACCACAATCCTCAAGAAAGTCAGATCATGGCAGGCTGAGTTCGGAGTGCTTCAGTTCTCTCCTCTAAAGCTTCTGACTCAGGCTGTAACTCAAACAATCATTTATACTCAGAGGATTTAAGCCTTGGTGGCTGTTACAATTTCCTTTGTTTGTTCATATTTTGTTTTACGATTGGACTTATTTTCTTTCGGCCGAAGTCTTGCCGCTCAACTTCGGCCTACATCTTCGTATGTTTCCTCCACACGTAATCATGCTTACGCTTGCCTCCGATGCCATCACTTTGATGTCATCTGTATTACCTACTTTTCAGATGACGCATCCCTTGATGGTCATTTTCGCTGACATATCGTCCGATGACATCGCATCATACGATTATTTTACCATTGGACACTTCCCTTTATATACTCATTGAACCGGCCCTCAATGGCCCTTTCTCTTCGTATATAAACCGGCCTATCGCCGCTCATGTACTTTAACTTGTTTCTCCCTTGTATCCTCTTGTACCTGGTACTCAAATACAAGCTACTTGTTCCACACAGCTCTCTTTCGGTGTGCTCCTCGTCCCACCCTTGCTAGTTGTCAAGGGCAGTTCCTCGGATCCTACGTCGACTCTTTGTCGGCCAGATCACTCCTCGGTCAACTTGTCGACACCTCCTCGTGTTTCTGCCTCAACAAGGGCTATGCTCCGACCTACCCGGCCGAAGTGTAACAAAAGAAACAAGTTCCTTGATCGTGGCGAGTATTATCCTCAGCCGCCCCCATCACCATTGATCCCCCGTACCCAACGGGTCCCTTGAGGGCTATCGCACGACAGCATAGCCAACAACTCCTAGAGTCGACGTGCACTCCATCTGGAGCAGAGCCGACTATATCCTCGTCACAGTCGCCGATCACTCCAACAGGAGCAGATCCGACTTCATCTCGTACCCCTGGGCAATGTATCACCGACTGGTTAAGAAGGGATACAATCGCCAACTCCTCTGGTCCTTCAGACTCTGATTCTGAGGACATACCCACTGATCCCGATGAACCCATCGTCGAAGAAACCCCTGAGGCGCGCAATCTTTCGTCGCACCTATCCTTCGCGCTCTCCATCCCAAGAGAACCAACGCCGCCTAGTCCACCCCTTCGGCCACAGCCAGGATGACTTTTCGGAACCCCGCCCGCAAACCCTAGACCCAGACCCCCCATGTCTTCCTCGAAACCCACTGAACTCCGTCTCGGCACCCCCGCCGAATATGACGGAAACCCTACCAACGCAATCCGATGGTTGTGCACCGTGCAGATGTACCTGGCCGTCAACCAGGACGTCTACAACTCCGAAACAAAACAAATCGCCTACGCCCTCTCATAGATGAAGAAGGGCACTGCCGTTACGTGGGCCGCTAACTTCAGCGAGTCCAAATTCTCGTCCCTCTCTGCAGGCTCCTCTCTCTCTCTAGGGAAATGGGCCAATTTCGAAAAAGACTTCCGAGCCATCTTCGAAAGTTCGGAAACCAAGAACGACGCCCTCGCGTGGCTCAACAAAACGCACATCTACGAGGACCGACAGGGAAGATACAACCCAGCCCTCCAACGATATATCACCGAGTTCAAGAATAAAGCAACACTCTTGGAAATCAAGGAGGACAATGTCCTCATCAATTTCTTCGCCATGGGTATGCCCCCATCTCTGATGGAACATATCCACTCCCTTGAAAAGGTCCCTGACGATATCTCCAGATGGTATGAAAAGGCCATCAAACTCGCTGCCCTGAAAGAAAGGGCACTCGATATCTCCTCCCGACGAAAGGGGAACACATATGTTACCCCCTCCAGTTCCCGCTCCTCCGCTCCCGCCACCAGAGACCCCGACGCTATGGACGTCGACACAATCAGAAAGCCAAAGAAGCTGACTGATGAAGAACGAGAAAGGTGCAGAAAAGAAGGGCTTTGCTTCAAGTGTAGGAAGAAAGGCCATAACTCGACCCAATGCCGAGTTAAATTCTCCGATTCCCCACCTCTGGTCCCACCAAAAGACGTTCGTCAAACGACGAGCAAAATTGAAGAAGTGCCCACCGACGACGAAAAAGAAGTCGGCCAGGTCGGCATGGATTTTTAGATAGGAGAACGCCCACGACGCACATCTCTCCTTTAACCTCTGTACAATGTAACACGGTCCAACCCATAGCCATGAAAGCAATGCGAATCCCTATAACATTGCTTCGCCCCTGTGGAACTGTCAAAGCCATTGCCGCTTGCGCCCTCGTAGACTCTGGCACTCAAATCTCCTGCATCGACTGGACCTTCGTCCGGTCACACGACCTTCCCAGAAAACGCCTCGAAAAACCCATCATCGTCCAAAACGTTGATGCCACCACAAATCAATCCGGGTGTATCAAGTTTACCACCGACCTCTGGGTGAACGTCAATGGATATACCTGCAAACAGACCTTCCACATCATGAACTGTGGAAAAGAATCTGTTATCCTTGGTCTCCCGTGGCTCGTTGCAGCCAACCCGCAAATCGACTGGAAAGGTCGACTTCTCACCATCCCCGAATCGACGGATCAAACCGCCGACCTCCTCGCAGCCCACGAAGCAGTTAAACGAGAGGTTCATAAAGTGTACGAATGCCTCTCAAAGCCCAACGTACCTCCGAAACACAAAGCCATCAATGCCGTAGAACACGAACATCTCTTCCACTATCTTGGATGAGAAGAAGACGATTTCTGGTGTGCCTGCATGTCTCTAGTGCAGTGCATGTCAATGAAGAAACCTTGCAAGACTCTCAGCAGGACAGTCCTTGCAAATAACTGATTCGTCCCAAACCCCATGTTCTCTTGTTGTGCCCTTACCACCTCCACCGATCTTGCTATTGAAGCGCTAGCTAAGAAGCAAGAAATCGTCCTCCCGGACGCCTATAAGGATTACCAAGATGTCTTCTCAGATGAAGACACTCCTCTTCCCCCGTCCTGTGATTGCGACCACGAGATTAACCTCACCGATGACTTCACACCAAAGATCGGTAAACTCTACCCGCTTACCCCTGAAGAAAAGAAAGCCCAAGATGAATACTTGGATGAAAACCTGAAGAGCGGGAAGATCCGCCCCTCATCCTCGCCCCAAGCTGCCCCTTTCTTCTTCGTTAAGAAGAAAGACGGGAAACTCCATCCTGTCCAAGATTACTGGTATCTCAACGATCATACGATCAGGGATGCATACCCCCTCCCGCTAATCTCTGACCTCCTCGATAAACTCAAAGACGTGAAGGTCTTCACCAAGTTTGACGTACGATGGGGATATAACAACATCTGCATCAAGGAAGGCCATCAATGGAAGGCGGCCTTCGTCACTACCAGAGGACTCTTTGAACCCGTTGTTATGCCCTTCGGACCCAAGAACACACCAGCAACGTTTCAACAGTTCATGAACAAAGAGTTCCGTGATCTTATCGCCGAAGGAAAGATTGTCATATACATGGACGATATTCTTATTTTCTCCCCGGACCAAGCTACCCATGATGAAACCACTCGACGAGTCCTCCAGCGAATGAGAGAACTTAACCTCCGTCTTCGCCTTCAGAAGTGTAAGTTCAACACATCGGAGGTCGATTACCTCGGTATGATCGCCCGTCCCGGCGAACTTGCAATGGACCCCATCAAACTCGAAGGCATCGCGTCTTGGCCTAACCCACAAAAGGTCAAAGATGTTCGCTCTTTCCTCGGCTTCACCAACTTCTACCGGTGCTTCATCCCCCACTACTCTGACGTCGCCCGCCCACTCCTTGACTTAACAAAGAAAGATCATCCTTGGTCCTGGACACCAGCCAGCCAGCACGCCTTTGACCAGCTGAAAAAGGCATTCACCTCCTCCCTGATCCTCCGATTGCCAGACGTCTCACGACCCTTCGCCATCGCAACCGATGCTTCTAAGCATGCCACCGGTGGCATTCTCCAAACCGATGCCAACAGCGACTGGCACCCCTGCTCTTACTTGTCCCAGACGTTCTTCGCAGCAGAACGCAACTACGATATCTATGATCACGAACTTCTGGCGGTTATCCGAGCCCTCCACGCATGGCGTCCCTACCTCCTGGGATCTGCCCACCCGGTTCAGGTCTTTACCGACCATAAAAACCTCACGTACTTTAAAGCCCCCCAAAATCTCAATCGGCATCAGGCTCGATGGCTTCTTGACCTCGCCGACTACGAATTGAAAATGATCCACGTCCCTGGATCCCAACTCTCCGCCCCCGACACCCTCTCCCGCCGCCCTGACCGCTGTCCTGACAACTCCTTCGACAACATGGCCGTCACCCTCCTTCCCCCGTCCCTCTTCATTAACCTCATCGACGCCGTGTTTCGCGGTAAAATCCAATCCGCCTCCGCTGGAGACCCTCTCGTCCTCCAGTCCCTCCAATCTATGGACGAATCCCATCCCACCTTCCTCCGCTCCCGCACGTCTGACTGGCAGTACGAGGACAAAACCCTGCTCTACCAGGGTCGTCTCTACGTTCCCCCCGACCTCCGCCATGCTGTCCTCACTCGCTGCCACGATCACCCCTCCGCCGGTCACCCCGGCTTCCTGAAAATGCGACAACTTGTCACCTCTGAATTCTGGTGGCCCGGCCTCACGTCCTACGTCCGCTCCTATGTCTCCGGCTGTGCTGTCTGCCAGCAAAACAAAGCCAACACCCACCCGACTGCCCCCCCACTCTTGCCCATTCGCTCTTCCTGCTCCCGCCCCTTCCAACAGGTCTCCTGCGACCTTATCACCGACCTCCCCGTCTCTTCTGGTTTTGATGCCTTACTGGTCGTGGTCGACCACGGGCTTACAAAGGGGGTAATTCTCTGCCCCACAAAGAAAATGGTCACCGCCGAGGGAATTGCAACCCTCTTCTTCGAACACGTCTAAGCGTTACAGCCTGTACGACAAGATCATCTCCGATCGGGGCCCACAATTCGCGTCAGCATTCGCTAAGGAGCTTGGACACCTCCTCAACTACGACCTTGCCCTCTCAACCGCATATCACCCCCAGACTGATGGAGAAACCGAGCAGGTAAACCAGGAAATAGAAACATACCTCCACATTGTGTGCGGGAACTCTCCTAGCACGTGGGTCGAACACATCACGAACGCTGAATTCATCCACAACCACCGCCCTCACTCCGTCACCAGCAAATCCCTGTTTTACCTGATGATGGGCTACGAACCCTTAGCCCTACCCACGCTGTCAAAAAGAACCGACATACCTGCCGTCGAAACCCGCCTCCAGCAACTCATCGCCACCAGGGACGAAGCCCTTGCAGCTCACGAACTGGCCTGCCAGACTATGGCATCACGTTCCCACCGCTCTTGTAAACCCTTCAAAGTCGGCGATAAAGTGTGGTTGGAAGCCTGCAACCTGAAACACCTCGTTGCCAATCTGAAGTTCGCCCCGAAGCAAGAAGGGCCCTTTACCATCACGAAGGTTCTTTCCGCAGTCACTTATCAAATTCGAATCCCCGCAGCATGGAAGATCCACAACGTGTTCCATGCTTCCCTCCTATCGCCCTATCGCGAAAACGCCGTCTACGGCGAGAACTTCCTGAAGCCACCCCCGGAATTAATAGAAGGTGAAGAAGAGTACGAAATCGAAAAGATCGTACGACATTGTGGAACCCCGTCCTCCTGCTCCTTCCTGATCCGATGGAAGGGCTACACTGCCGAAGAAGACTTGTGGGTTGCCGAGCGGGATTTAAAACATGCAAAGTCCGCCCTCCAGGACTACAAAAGCCATCACCCCTCCGTCTTCTCTCCCTCTCAGCAACCGCCACCTACTCGCCATTGCTAAACCAAACCGCAATGTCTTCCGTTGCCGCCTCCACCACTATGTCTTCCGTTTCTTCAATTGATACTCCTTCTCCCTCTCGCCCTTCTACCCCCATTGTTACCCTCGAAGCCATCGAACAGGCTAGAATCGCTACCCCAGAACCCGTCATCGCAGCCGACGTCCCCATTGCCGCCCACATCCTCCAGCGCCCCATCACGCCTACCACCCGCCTCACCGTATACGACGACCTGCTCCTCCAACCCCACTTCGTCCATGCTCTTTCCTGCCATACAGACGCAGAGTCCATTGTGGACTCTTTGTACGCCGCTTACCTCCACGCTCACGAGCTAATCACCACTGCCGCAGAGATGCAGAAATCTAGGATAGCCGGGGTAGCCCTTCATGGGTACATCATCGAGCGGAAACAACGAGCAGTACTCGATGACCTTGTCACAGCGATGCATCAAATGGACCTCACGTCGTTCTTTCTCGACATCGACCGTGTCGTCCGAGAAACCGCCCACCAGCACGCCCTCCTTACTGCCAAACCCCTCATTGAACGACTTACATCGCCACCCCGCTCCAACCATAGCTCCCCCGCTCCTCTCGCTACCCCCTCCGCCACCTCTGCATCAGTCCATACAGAGGAAGAGCTCGTGTACCAAGCTGCTGAAAAACGCCATGTCAAGGACAAAGGCCATATCACCCTCTCACCGTCGTACCCGCGCTACCCAGAGAGCTGCCACCAATGTCACCGACTCGGACATTTCCGCCCCCACTGTGACCTCTATCAATGTCCCTTCTGTCGAAAGTGGGCCCCCGGGCACAAACAGAGTCGCTGCCCAGTCAACAAACCGGCTCCTCCACGATCTCCTCCACGGCCCATTGCCTCCTCCTCCTCCTCCTCTTCAGCAGCCCCTCGTCCAATACCCGCCCCTCGTGGTCGTCCCTTCCATTCCCGTGGCCGCATGTCCACTGGCGGTCATCGCCCCGCACCCTATTGAAGACACTCTCCCTCTCCTCCCAATGATTATGATCCCTGCCCATGGGATGGCGATGCTTGGGCCAACGTCACCGGCTCCCCCAACCACACCTACCTCGACTTCTAGTTTACCTTTGCAGTAGCTTCAGGGTTACAAAGGGGGTAATGTTACGATTTCCTTTGTTTGTTCATATTTTGTTTTACGATTGGACTTATTTTCTTTCGGCCGAAGTCTTGCTGCTCAACTTTGGCCTACATCTTCGTATGTTTCCTCCACACGTAATCATGCTTACGCTTGCCTCCGATGCCATCGCTTTGATGTCATCTGTATTACCTACTTTTCAGATGACGCATCCCTTGATGGTCATTTTCGCTGACATATCGTCCGATGACATCACATCATACGATTATTTTACCATTGGACACTTCCCTTTATATACTCATTGAACCGGCCCTCAATGGCCCTTTCTCTTCGTATATAAACCGGCCTATCGCCGCTCATGTACTTTAACTTGTTTCTCCCTTGTATCCTCTTGTACCTGGTACTCAAATACAAGCTACTTGTTCCACGCCGCTCTCTTTCGGTGTGCTCCTCGTCCCACCCTTGCTAGTTGTCAAGGGAAGTTCCTCGGATCCTACGTCGACTCTTTGTCGGCCAGATCACTCCTCGGTCGACTTGTCGACACCTCCTCGTGTTTCTGCCTCAACAAGGGCTACGCTCCGACCTACCCGGCCGAAGTGTAACAGTGGCAGTCTAGGCATGGATGTCATCCACTCTGAAGTTGATGACTGAGAGGATGAACTTCATCATGCTATTAGGGCAAACATGGAGATTCGTGGTTGGGAGGTGCTTCGTGCACAAATCCAGGCAGACTTGAAGGCAAAACACAAGATATTGCCATTATCACAGGTCACACAGCTTATGATCCTGGTGAATTTTGCAACACTTCATTTAAAAGGAGCCACATGCATTGGTGCCAGTCAGGAGATTGCACATCAATGGTATCATGCATCCCATGGAAGTGGTGTATCATTTGCACATCGAGTTTGTGCCCTTGCTCAGCATTATCAAACCTTCAAACAACTTCCAATCAAAAGGCGAGGTGGTCAGCAACATGCCCAGTCACTTCTTCATGATGAATCTTTTCAAAATCATGCTCAAGAGTGGCTATCAAATCTCAAAACTGGCAAAGTCAATCCTCGGACATTTCAAAAGGCACTCAATTCAACCATACTTCCAGAACTTGGGATTAACCATGAAAAGCCAATCAGTGAACATACTGCATGATGATGGCTAATGAAGTTGGGTTGGTGTCACATGGTCATAAAAAAAGGAGTTTATATGGATGGGCATGAGCATACAGATGTGGTCAAATATTGTCAGGAGACATTCCTTCTGAAAATGCAAGACTTCAAACGACGAATTGTTCACTTTGATGGACTGAATCTCGTGCACCAGGAACCAGAATTATATCCTGGAGAGAAGCCAGTTAAAGAGTATTTTCATGACGAGTGCTCCTTTCATACAAATGACAATGTAAGCCACACATGGTGAGCACAACAAGCTCATTGGCATCATTGGCTAGGCTGATGGTTTGGACTTGGTCACTTGGATGTGTTGCAATGAACAGGTTGCAATCCGGTGAACAAGTTCTCTGCAAAAAGGGTCATGGCCAAGTGATCCATGTGTCTGACTTTATCAACAGCCAGACCGGCCGGCTTGTCAAGTATGGAGATGATGGGAAAATCATGCAAGATGCTCACAAAATAATATATCCTGGCACCAATGGTGATGTGTGGTGGACTCATGAACATCTCATGATGCAAATCAAGCATGCCATTGATATTCATAATAAGACAAGCCTGGGCTACTAGGCACTTTTCATATTCAATAACTCGTCCGCACATGCATCACTCACTCCAGATGCACTTCGAGCCTTCGACATGAACAAATCTGATGGTGGGAAACAGCGAAAACAACACAATATGGTGATTCCAATGACAAACCCAGATGAAAGCAAATGTGGTCTCATCCAGAATATGACGACAGAATTGGGGGAACCAAAGGGTCTGAAAACCATGTTAGAGGAGTGTGTGTTACAAGTATCGGAAGGATGAGTGTTACTCAATCCTGACCGACTCCTGACCGATGTCTGACCGACAGGGGTGATTAACTCCTGACTGACGTCTGACCAACAAAGAGGTGACCGACTCCTGACCGACAGGGGTGGGTGAGATACTTGTGTTTGTGGAACACTATTGTTTCCTTGCACAAGAATAGTGAGCAGTCAGGTGTAGCTCGAGGACACAATTGAGTGTGAGTCTAGTTTTAAAGAGAATCTCCATCTCACACTAGAGGGATCCCTTGGGCAAGAAATAGGCTTGTTAAGCATAGATCTAGCTAAGGAGCTAAGGTACATGCAGCTAGGTATTTATACTGGGGAGTGGGGTGGTGTAAGCCCGGAAGTGGAGTAGCTGCTCATAGATTACAAGAATAGATCGAAGTGGAATGCATAGCCCTCATCAACATGAGGCAGGAGATAAGTATTTGTACAGTTATGGGACAGACCGTTTGTGGTACCTTTTTAGAAGCGTTGATCCTGGTTAAGGGGACGAATGAGAATATTGTCACAATACAGAATGGCTACCAGTTCTTCTGGTTCTAAATCCTCGTTGAACCTACCGACAAGGATGGGGAAAACCGTATCAGCGTGGTTTTGACATCTCAAAGCTAAAAACCAAATGCTCACCAGTGTGCTCCTTCGAGAACACAGGTTGTTGCATGGCCTGTCTATTGAGCCAACAAGATGACTTTATCAACCAACCATCGATGCTTGAACAATTTATCCATGATGCTGGACATTTGTGCATTTTCTTGCCGAAGTTTCACTGCGAGCTTAATCCGATCGAGATGGTTAGCTTTTTACCAGTAACCATTAACACTCTACTGATATTACTTACCACCTTTAGTACTGGGGATGGTGCAAATACCATTATCGTGAGGTTTTGAAACCTACCTTTGCGGCTGCAGAGCAAGCAGTACATGAAATCTTGGACATGTGTCCAGTTGAAGTAATCTGTTGGTTCATCAACTGGTTGTTACGATTTCCTTTGTTTGTCTATATTTGTTTTTACGATCGGACTTATTTCCTTTCGGCCGAAGCCTCATCACTGCTTTCCTCACCTTCGGCCTACATCTACATACATTTCCCACCCTCGTAATCATGCTTACCATTGTATTCGATGCCATCACACTTGATGTCATCGTCATTACCTAGACTTCAGATGATGCGTTCTTTGATGGTCATTTTCACTTACACGTCGTCCAATGCCCTCGCACCATATGACTATTTTATGATTGGTTCTTTCCTTTTCAATACTCATCAAGCCGGCCCTCAATGGCCATCTCTCTTCGTATATAGACCAGCCTATTGCTGCTCCTGTACTTTAACTTGTTTCTCCCTTGTACTTCCTTGCGAATACAAGCTGACTTGTTCTCCACCGCTCTCTTTCGGTGCGATCCTCACTCCACCCTTGCTCATTGTCAAGGGCAGTCTCTCGGATCCTACATTGACCTTCCGTCGACCAGATCACTCCTCGGTCGACTTGTCAAGGCTCCCTTGTGTTTCTCACAAGGGCTACACTCCATCCTACCCGGATGAAGTGTAGCAAAAGAAACAAGTTCCTTGATCGCAGCAAGTATTATCCTCAGCTGCCTATAACATCATTGATCCCCCGTACCCACCAGGTTCTTCGAGGCCTATCACCCACCAGCATAGGCAACAATTCCTTGAGTTGATGTGCACTCCATCAGGAGCAGAGCTGACTACCCCCTCCTTGCAGTCGCTGATCACTCCAACCAGAGCAGATCCAACTTCATCTCATACCCCTGGGCAACGTATCACCGACTGGATAAGAAGGGATACATATGCCAACTCCTCTGACCCTACAGACTCTAGTTCTGAGGATATACCCACTGATCCCGATGACCCTGTCTGTTACACTTCGACTGGGTAGGATGGAGCGTAGCCCTTGTGGGGACGGAAACATGAGGAGATGTCGACGAGTTGACCAAGGAGTGATCTGGCCGACAAAGAGTCGACGTAGGATCCGAGGGACTGCCCTTGTCGATGAACAAGGCTGGGACGAGGATCACACCGAAAGAGAGTGGTGGAGAACAAGTAGGCTTGTATTCTTTAGGGAGTACAAGGGAGAAACAAGTTAAAGTACATGAGCGGCGATAGGCCGGTTTATATATGAAGAGAGAGGGCCATTGAGGGCCGGTTCGATGAGTATACAAAAGGAAACAACCAATCGTAAAATAGTCATACGATGCGATGTCATCGGACAATGCATAAGCGAAAATGACCATCAAAGGACGCATCATCTGAAGTCTAGGTAATACTGATGACACCAAAGGCGATGACATCGAATACAATCGTGAGCATGCTGACATATGTGGGAAACATACTGGTATGTAGGCCGAAGGCGAGTGACGAGACTTTGGCTGAAAGGAAATAAGTCTGATCGTAAAAGTAAATAAAGACAAACAGAAAGGAATCATAACATTACCCCCTTTGTAACCCTGAAGCTACTGTGAAGGCAATCTAGATGTCGAGGTATGTGTGGTCGGGGGACCCGGTAATGTTGGCCCAAGCATCACCATCCCATGGGCAGGGATCATAATCATTGGGGGGAGAGGGGGAACGCCTACAGTATGGTGCGGGGCGATGACCGCCAGTGGACATGCGACCACGGGAGTGGAAGGGATGGCCGCGAGGAGCAGGGATGGGTTGGGGGGAGGCGGAAGACAAGGACGACGAGGAGGCAATGGGCCTTGGAGGGGAGCACGGTGGAGCGGGTTGTCGGACAGGACAGCGACTTTGTTTGTGGCCGGGGGCCCAGTGGCGACAGGTGGGGCATTGGTAGAGGTCACAGTTGTGCCGAAAATGCCTGAGTTGATGGCATTGGTGGCAGCTATCCGCATACCGTGGGTGCGACGGGGGGAGGATGATATGCCCCTTGTTTTCGACATGGCGCTTCTTGATCGCTTGGTACGCAAGCTCTTCGTTGGTATGGATGGATGCAGAAGTGGCAGACGGCATAGGGATAGGTCCTGGGGAGCTACAGTGAGAGGGAGGTGGTGAACTGAGGCGCTCGACGAGGGGTCTGGTAGTGAGGAGGGCATGCTGGCAAGCAGTTTCTTGGATGACACGTTCGATGTCGAGAAAGAACGGTGTAAAATTCAGCTGGTGCATGGCCGATATTAAGTCCTCCTGGACTACCTTTTGTTGTCTCTCTATGATATACCCATGAAGGGTGACTCCGGCAATTCATGACTTCTGCATCTCCTGGGCAGTGGTGAGCGTCTCCTGATTGTGGAGGTATGCAGCATATAGAGCGTCGATGGGAGAGTCAGCGTCCGTGTGGCAGGAAATAGCGCGGGTAAAGTGCAGTTGGAGGAGGAGATCTTCATAGACAGTGATATGCGTGGCGGGTGATACTGGCCTCTGGAGTTGGTGGGCAGTGATGGGGATGTCGGCGGTGACGACGGGTTCTGGGATGGTGACTTCAGTCTGTTCGATGGCTTCGAGGGTGATGATGGGGGAATGGGTGTGCAATGGGGAACGAGAAGGAGAGTGGGGAGGTGTGTCAACGAGGGAGGAGACGGAGGACATGGTGGTGGATGCGGCGATGGAAGACATTGTTTTAGCGACGGCAAGTAGATGGCGGTTGCTGAGAGGGAGGGAAGGTGGAGGGATGATGTTTTTTATACTCTTTGAGAGTGGACTTTGCATGTTTCAGATCCCGCTCGGCAACCCATGAGTCTTCTTTGGCTGTATAGCCCTTCCATCGGATCAGGAAGGAACGGGAGGATGGGGATCCGCGATGTCGTACAATCTTTTTGATCTCGTATTCTTCCTCTCCTTCTACTAGTTCCGGCGGTGGCTTCGGGAAGTTCTTGCCGTAGACAGCATTTTCGTGATAGGGCGATAGGAGGGAAGCATGGAACATGTTATGGATCTTCCATACCGCAGGGATTTAGATTTGATATGTGACTGTGGAGAGAACCTTGGTAATGGTAAAGGGTTCTTCCCTCTTCAGGGCGAACTTCGGATTGGTCATGAGGCGTTTCAGGTTGCGGGCTTCCAACCACACTTTATCGCCGACTTTGAAGGGTTTAAAGGAGCGAAGGGAGCGTGATGCCATAGTCTGGCGGGCAAGTTCATGGGCTGCGAGGGCCTCATCTCTAGCAGCGATGAGCTTTTGAAGGTGAGTCTCTACTGTGGGTATGTCCATTCTTTTTGATGGCGTGGGTAGGGCTAAGGGTTCGTAACCCATTGCGAGGTAGAATGGGGATTTTCCCATGACGGAGTGGGGGCAGTGGTTGTGGACAAACTCTGCGTTGGCAACGTGCTCGGTCCATGTGCTGGGGTGGTTTCCGCAGACAATGCGGAGGTAAGTCTCCTTCCTGGTTGACATGTTCTGTCTCGCCATCTGTCTGTGGGTGGTACGCGGTTGAGAGCGCGAGGTCATAGTGGAGGAGGCATTCTAATTCTTTGGTGAATGCTGATGCGAATTGTGGGCCTCGATTGGAGATGATTTTGTCGTACAGGCCGTAGCGCTTGTAGACGTGTTCAAAGAAAAGGGTCACGATTCCCTTGGCGGTGACCATTTTGTTTGTTGGGCATAGAATACCCCCTTTGTAAGCCCGTGGTCGACCACGACCAACAAGGCATCAAAACCAGAGGAGACAGGGAGGTCGGTGATGAGGTCACAAGAGACCTGTTGAAAGGGACGGGAGCAGGAGGAGCAGATAGGGACAAGCAGTGGGGTGGTCGGGTGGGTGTTGGTTTTGTTTTGCTGGCAGACAGCACAGCCGGAGACATAAGAGCAGACGTAGGAGGCGAGGCCGGGCCACCAAAATTCAGAGGCGACAAGTTGGCATGTTTTAAGAAAGCCAGGGTGACCGGCGGAGGGCTGATCATGGCAGCGAGTGAGGACGTCATGGCGGAGGTTGGGAGGGACATAAAGACGGCCTTGGTAGAAGAGGGTCTTGTCCTCATAGTGCCAGTCGGAGGTACGGGAGCGAAGGAAGGTAGGACGGAATGCGTCCATGGATTGAAGAGACTGGAGGATGAGGGGGTCGCCAGCCGAGGCAGATTGAACTTTGTTGCGGAACGCAGCATCGATGAGGTTAACAAAGAGGGATGGGGGAAGAAGGGTGATGGCCATGTTATCGGAAGAATCATCAGGGCAGCGATCAGGGCGGCGAGAGAGGGCGTCGGGGGCAGAGAGTTGAGATCCGGGGACGTGGATCATTTTGAGTTTGTAATCTGTGAGGTCGAGGAGCCAGCGGGCTTGGCGGCGGTTGAGGTTTTGCAGGGCTTTGAAGTACGTAAGGTTTTTATGGTCGGTGAAGACCTGGACGGGATGGGCAGAGCCTAAGAGATAGGGTCACCATGCATGGAGGGCTCAAATGACAGCAAGGAGCTCTTGGTCATATATATCGTAATTCCGTTCTGCAGCAGAGAACATCTGGGAGAGGTAGGAGCATGGGTGCCAATCCCCGTTGGCATTGGTCTGGAGGAGGATGCTGCCGGTGGTGTATTTCAAGGCATCGGTAGCAATAGCAAAGGGTCAGGATACATCAGGGAGACGGAGGACTGGAGAGGAGGTGAATGCTTTCTTGAGTTGATCGAAGGCGTCCTGGCAAGATGGCGTCCAGGACCAGGGGTGGTCCTTCTTCGTCAGGTCAAGGAGGGGACGGGCGGTGTTGGAATAGTGGGAAATGAAACGTCGGTCGAAGTTGGCGAACCTGAGGAAAGAGCGGATGTCTTTAACCTTCTGTGGGGTAGGCCAAGATGCGATCCCTTCCAACTTGATGGGATCCATTGCGAGTTCACCAGGATGGGCGATCATACCAAGATAGTCGACCTCTGAGGTGTTGAATTTACACTTCTGGAGGTGGAGACAGAGGTTTAGTTCTCTCATACGTTGGAGAACTTGGTGGGTGGTGTCATCATGAGTTTTCTGGTTAGGGGAAAAGATAAGGATGTTGTCCATGTATATGACGATCTTTCCTTTGGCAATGAGATTGCGGAACTCTTTGTTCATGAACCGTTGGAAGGTGGCGGGTGCATTCTTAGGCCCGAAAGGCATAACGACGGGTTCAAAGAGTCCTCTGGTGGTAACAAAGGCAGCTTTCCATTGATGGCCTTCCTTGATGCGGATATTGTTGTAACCCCATCGGACGTCGAACTTGGTGAAGATTTTTGCATCCTTCAGCTTATTGAGGAGGTTGGATATGAGTGGGAGGGGATATGCATCTCTGATTGTATGGTCGTTGAGATACCGATAGTCTTGAACTGGGCGAAGTTTTCCGTCCTTCTTTTTTACGAAGAAGAAGGGGGCGGCTTGGGGTGAGGAGAAAGGGCAGATTTTTCCACTCTTCAGGTTTTCGTCAAGGTACTCATCTTGAGCTTTCTTTTCCTCAGGGGTGAGCGGGTAGACTTTGCCGATCTTCAGTATAAAGTCTTCGGTGAGGTTGATTTCATGGTCGCAATCGTGAGATGGGGGTAGCGAGGTCTCTTTGTCTGAGAAGATATCTTGATAATCCTTGTAGGCATCGGGGAGGACAACTTCCTGCTTTTTTGCCAATGCTTCGATGGCAAGGTCAGTGGACGTTGTGAGGGCACAGCAGGAAAACATTGGGTTGGGAATGAAGCGGCTATTCGCGAGGACGGTCTGTTGAACGTGCGTCAACCGACAGCACTTCGACTACGCCCACTATCGGGCATTAGAGGATGTTTGTGACTATTTGCATATGTAGTGCACGAGTAAATAGTACACATGTATATAAGAACCAGACTCTGCGTCTGAGTTTGAATAGAGACTTCACCTCTAACCACTACATGCAACAGACAGCAACGCAGCAACCCCAAGCCCCACCATATGTAAGTGGTAGGCTTTCCTCTACGCAGTAGCTACTCCCAGTAGCAGGTCTGTTCAACAGGTTATGAGCCCCGAGAGCACACGCGCTGATGCCTTGCGAAAGCGAGAGCACGCGCTGTTGCCTCTTGGACCAGTCAGTGCACACGCTGTTGCCCGCAAGGAGCACGCGTTGTTTCCTGGCTGGATAGTTGCTCCACTGCTGTCGCACCTCTGTGTGTTCAGTGGATTTGGCTCCCCGTAAAAGGCGTTGCACGCTACGCTTGAACTACGTTCGCGTATGCCGTTCATCGCTCCACACAGGGAGAGGCTACGTTCTCATGTTATTCTGTATTGCACGCTAACGCGCCTGCTTTACAGATACAACTTGATTACCAATGTCGCCCAACTCCACCTCCGAGTCCTCCGTCCGCATCCCCGTCTTCACGGGTTCCAACTGGGACGCATGGTGGCCCATTATGTCCGCCCAGCTCCAGGCAACTGGAGGCCTCTGGTGCATGGATGTCTCCCAGCCCCCTGTTCCTTCCGCGGCCTCGGAATCCGATGACCACAACTTCTGGCTGGCCTGGCGCAAGGCCAACGACGTGATCGTGGGGACGATCAACCTCTACCTTTCTGCTCCTCTGAAGCAGAAGTACTCCGATAAAGGCAGCGCAGCGGAGCTCGTCCAAGCTCTGCAGGCCGATAACAAGGCCACTGGCGTCACTCAGGTGTACTCGCTCTGGAAGGAGCTCAGCGATCTCCGCATCCCCGGAGACTCCCACCCCACTCCAGCCTTCAACAAGCTTGAGAACCTCCGTTCTCGCCTCGAAGGGATGGGGTATAAGCTGGAGGAAAAGGTCGCGGCGATGC
>JBBPKG010000133.1:17058-51594 GCA_038089115.1 Fistulinella cinereoalba | reverse complement strand
CCTGCAGCTTCCGGTGGCGTTCCGACGCCGAATGGAAAGGGTCCAGTGAACTTATCAATAGCGCCGCTCATCAAAGCCCTGGCACGCGTCGTCACCCACCCTTCAAGCTGGCTGGTTTTCCCAATGAGTGATAGTTCACTCAGCGTCAAGAGTGGATACGCCAAATACCGAATGAGGTTAGTCCCGAGAGCTCATGAAAAAAAAACTTAAGTTGTTGCGATACTAGTAAGCACCGTGACTCGGACGTGGCCCGGGGTCTGGGTCATACATAACTTGGAATGCCAGTCGCCGAAACCCTTCGACAAACGTTCAACGTTCAAAACAAGGTCTGCGGTATATGGTGCGGTATACCACCCTTCGGTGACCGCGGAATATTGAGTATTGAGTCTATCACTGCGCTCTAACTTGGATCAGCGTCCACCTCGGGCAGATAGTCCAGGGGAATGGTGACGGCAAACCAGATGTCACCTTCCTTTCCACGGTCGATTCCCAATTCCCAAGGCCCGAAAGTACAGAGATTAACTGCTTGGCGTAACTAATATACCCAGTAAAAGACATGATCAGTGGGCCCACAAGTATAATGGTCGGTCATCCCCGCCTCCGCAAGACTTCGGATTGACCCGAGAGTTTGATAACGGATGATATCGGCGTTACGCTCTCTGGATCCTTATCAATATGTCCAACGACGCCGCTTTCCCATCGTTACGTGCCGAGTCAAAAAGCCCGTCTGCTTATCTCCCCAACTCAACCTCCGGCTGGGCTTACTGACACCTAGCGATTCATAGTGTGTACATTGCATTATTGTTCCTATTGCTGTTCTGACTGCCCGTAGTTATGGCCTCAACACGCGCTGTCTCCCGGGTGGCCTTTCTTTCCTCTGATGTTGTTCTTTATGTACAGCCATCCGGACCTGCGCTGTCCTCGCTTTCCGAAAGCTATGACATCCTCTCAAAGACCTCCTTTCGTCAGCCAAATGTCCAGTCCATCCCTTCAGGCGATGATGCGGGTTCGTCCATACTCCGAGCTGCATCTGGTGCACTATTGGCTTCCTTCACTTCCGCTGTCACTTCCCAAATGACCCTTCGCCTTGTGCTTCTTGCCGGGGAGCTCTCTTCTCTTCCCCTCGTCCTTCACCTCGCAGTCAAGGATGACTTATCAGACGTCCTACTCCTTCGGTCTGCATTTCCTTTTTTCATGGTTTCCTACACGCCCCAACAGGCCCATGATAATGCCCTCCTTGCATCTCGGCTGGCTCACACAGAGAAAAGGGCAGTTGTCCATATATTTTACGAAGGAGCAGATGGGAAAGCCGTAGAGATCGACGAGGAAGATGTACAACCATTCTTGTTGAGCGGGAAGAACGTTCTCGCTAATTCGCCAAGTGGGACGAGTCCCATTTCGACCCTATATCACCTTTACCAATCCGCTGCAGTAGCCACGTCGACTCAGACCCATCGACCCTGCCTTCCATTCACCATTCATGGTGACGAACAGCCAAATACTATTGTTTTCGTTCTTGGAAATATTACCAAAGTTCCAGAAGTCGACGGAATGTCATTTATTACCATTGAACTCGTTTCTCCCCTCACCCATTCCCATATTTTGGGCGCTATCCCCTCATCAGTTTCACATGTGCTCGTACTCGAGCAGCTACATCGCTCCAACACTAAATGGACGGCCCTCTACCTTGACATTGTAGATGCACTACAGGAGCGCCAGCCGCAGGTCTTGGTCCAAAGTGTTTGGTTCACTGACGCTGAACAAGTCATTCAAGCCAACCTTCTCCAACTTGTTCGAACGGCGAATTACACTACTATGTCCTCTCCGCTTCACCTCCAGAATGCGACACTCCCCTCTTCATGCCCAATTCCTCATATCCCAAGACACGAGTCTTCCTATACCAAAATCCTGTCTCACGTTTTTGGCTCGCGATTTGAAATTGCAAACTCGCCGGACCTGGTTCCTACCCTCGGTACCATGGCTACTAGCCCGGAGTACGCGCTGGGGCGCATCAGAGGCCAGTTAGACCTCCGAACTCAGCTCATAAACACCGTTCAAGATTTGATGCAGGTCCAGGAGCTTAGCACGGAATTGCACAAGCTTCTTGCACAATGGATACAAATCAAGGACAACAATTCAAAGAGCAGCACCGTCGGTGCTCATGTAACGGCAGCATTGGAAACTTCACAGCTGTCTAATGTACTCGTTGATCGGATCCTCGCGTTAAAGGCGCACTTCCCTTCCAAATCTAGATGGATACTCGGATCGGACGCGTGGGCTTATGATCTTGGTTCCTCGGGTTTACACCATGTCATAGCCTCTGGACTCGATGTCAACATCCTCATACTCGACACTCTGCCCTACTCGTCCAGGAACTCTGCCGATCCGCATCGTCGCAAACAAGATGTCGGTCTGTATGCGATGAACTACGGAGGTATTTATGTTGCCAGCGTTGCCGTGTATTCTTCGTACGCACAAGTACTTCAGGCCATTATGGAAGCCGACAGACACAAAGGCCCCTCGGTTATCCTTGCATACCTCCCCTACCACAAGGAGGATTCTCCTGCGTTAGAGTTGTTGAAGGAGACCAAGCTTGCTGTAGACTCGGGCTACTGGCCGTTGTATCGGTGGGATCCTGTGAAGGAGGCTAAAGGCGAAGAACCTTTTACTCTCGATTCGGACGCTGTAAAAAATGATCTGCAACAATTCCTCGACCGAAAGAATCATCTATCCCAACTCGTCCGCTCGGCTCCTCAGATAGCGACAGAAATCGTGAGCAGCCTTGGCGAAAGCGTCAAGGAGGCTCGTAGGCTGAAGGCCCAGCAAGCGTATCAGGATCTCCTTGGTGCACTCGATGCCCCACCACTTCTCGTGTTGTATGCTTCAGATGGTGGTACAGCAGAGAAATTCGCGAAGAAACTTGTCGGTCGCGCCAAAGCAAGAGGCATGTCAGTCACCATCGGGACTTTTGATTCGATGACCCTCCCGAATCTCATGGAGGAGGAATACGTTGTATTCGTGACCTCTACCGCCGGCCAGGGCGAACTGCCGCAAAATGGACGTCAGCTTTTCAAAGCGCTGAATGCCGTTGTGGTTCGTGGTGAAAATCTATTTTCAAAGTTGCGGTACTCCGTGTTTGGGCTTGGAGATAGCCACTATTGGCCACGACCCGAAGATTCCCATTATTACAATAAACCCAGCAAAGATCTTGACTTGCTACTGGAGCAACTTGGAGGGGAACGTTTCGTTGATCTTGGTTTGGGAGACGAGCGCGATGCTGACGGCCCTGAGACGGGATACAATGTCTGGGAATCCAAGGTCTGGAAGGCGCTTGGCGTGGACAGCGTTCAGATCACGGAAGCAGAACCACAGCCGATCACCAACGAGCATGTGAAGGCCGCCTCCAACTATCTGCGCGGAACTATCGCGGAGGGCTTACAGGACATGTCCACTGGGTCCTTTACTCCCTCCGACACTCACCTTACCAAGTTTCACGGGGTTTACCAGCAGGACGATCGCGATGTCCGTGATGAGCGTCAAGCTCAAGGAGTCGAACCAGCCTATATCTTCATGATCCGCGTACGCTTACCAGGTGGTGTTTGTACGCCAGAACAGTGGTTGCAGATGGACCAGATTGCCGACGAATATGGAAACGGCACCATGAAAATCACCACAAGGGCTACCATCCAGTTCCACGGCGTCATGAAGCGTCACCTAAAACCCAGTATTCAAAAGATCAACCGCGCCCTGATGGATACGTTGGGCGCATGCGGTGACGTTAACTAGTATGTCATCCCATCTCGTGGAAAGATCCATGATTGATGTATGCATTGTCAGTATCGTAACCTGCTCCGCGATTCCTTCCTTGTCGAGGATCCATTCTCGCGTGTATGAATTTTCGAAAACGGTCAGCAACGACTTGCTGCCGAGAACGTCTGCGTATCACGAAATCTGGCTCGACAAAAAGATGGTGGCTGGTGACGCTGTCAAGGATTTCGAGCCGCTGTATGGCCAGTTCTATCTCCCTCGAAAGGTGTGTACACGTGATCTCCCTCTGATTGACCACTGAACTCGAGCCCCATTCAGTTCAAAATCGCCGTTGCCGTCCCTCCATACAACGACGTCGACATCTTTGCGAATGACGTGGGGTTTATCGCCATCGTTGACGAGCACGGCGAACTAGAAGGTTTCAACGTCACAGTTGGGGGTGGTCAGGGCATGACCCATGGCAACAAGAAAACGTACCCTCGCATGGCGGATGTCATTGGCTTCTGTACTGTCGAACAAGGATCCATTGTCGCTGAAAAGATCATGCTGATTCAACGGGACTACGGGAACCGCGTCGAGTAAGTTGACACACACATTCGATATAGCCCCTTGACGGATTTTTGCATAGTCGGAAGGTGAAACCCGAATTTATGTGTTATCAAATGATCGATTTCCTGACTTCAGATGCAGAATGCTCGCGTAAAATACACCGTTGAACGCATGGGCCTTGACAACTTCAAAAAGGAGTTGGAGACCCGGATCGGCTTCACGCTCGCCCCGGTCCGTCCTTACACCTTCGAGACCCACCTGGATCACTACGGCTGGGTCGTCGGCGAGGACAACAGGCACCACGTCACCGTTTTCATCGAGAACGGACGCGTGCAAGATGAGCCCGGGCGGGAATTCAAGACTGGCCTTCGCGAGATTGCCAAGGTCCACAAGGGCAGCTTCCGGATGACTGCGAATCAGCACCTCGTCATCTCTGAAATACCTACAGAGGAAGTCCCGAGGATCAAAACCTTGCTCGCAGAGTACAAACTCGATAACCTAAACTATTCCGGGCTGCGACTCGCATCGTCGGCTTGCGTCGCGTTCCCGTCGTGTGGTAAGCATTTTGCTCTCTTCTTGCTAGCTCCTTGTTTACGGCCGTGTCTAGGTCTTGCCATGGCCGAATCTGAGCGGGTGAGTCGATCACGATTATCCATGTCTCATGACTGCTTGACATTTTCGTCACAGTACTTGCCGGTGCTCATTGATAAACTCGAAAAGATTTGCGAGGAGAATGGTCTACGCCATGACTCGATCGTCTTGCGCATGTCCGGTTGTCCCAACGGGTGCTCCAAGCCCTATCTCGGCGGTGCGTCCAGGAATGCGTTTTCCGTTCCATCCCCCCCTGAAACGTGTTGTTGTTGCAGAGGTGGGGTTGACGGGAAAGGCGCCGGGAAGCTATACGATGCTCCTCGGCGGTGGCTATCACGGTCAGCGGCTCAACAAGATCTACCGCGAAGCCGTGACGGAGCCCGAGATCCTGGCGATTCTAAAGCCCATGATCAAGCACTATGCGCTCGAACGCCAGGAGGGCGAACGGTTCGGCGACTTTGTCATCCGTGCGGGATACATCGCGCCCACGGTCGATGGCAAGTTCTATGACCGCATGGGAGGCGAGGGCGAGCACAGGGAAGTTAGTGCCGCTGCCTAGCCGCGTCTGCCACAGGGCCGTATGTCGCGTCTTAGTGAACGTTTTCGATCCGTACTATGGAGTTGCGGCATCATGTAAGATCGGGGGAGTGCGGACGGAAGTTTCTCGCTATGCATCATGTCGATGTCGTGTGTTGACTTTAGACCCTGTACCCGTTTGACTGTGGAGATAGAACTCGTTGGTTTGACAAGTGGTATGCAGCAACGAAGAACGCTGCCAGGGTGGAAATTGAGTATCACACCACTAGCATTCTAGTGAGATGGACGCGAGGTTTAAAAGCGGTGGTGATGTTGAGTATATGCGAAAATAACATGAAACCGACAGGCCTCTCAGATCCAACAGTTGAGCCAGGAAACCTTGGGCCGGAAACCAGTATTTCCATCAGTCGTCGTTCCATCCAAATAGGTATCAGTGTTGGACCAGGTAAATAGTAACACGAGATTAGTAGCTTTCCTCCTATTTCCGTTTCTTCATGCTTTGAGAGGCCTGACTTCCTCCACCGTCTCCGCTAATGCCTGGGAAACTTTGTTGATGTCGCCGCGCTCTGAGTCTACGACGCTGACACCCATATGCCTGTTCAAAAAGACGGTCGTTAGTACAGCGGGATAAGCGACATACAGACCAAGACTTTCCCGACACGGAAATACTTGTCTGAAGAGAACACATGTCAATCGAATGGACCTATGCATCGATTCCCTGACAGACCTTTGATAGCAGAGTGTATACCACCAGCGACGACGATGCCCTTTTTCAGCAGACGAGGGACGATGTCAGCCGTGACAATGCCCTCGGGGTAATAAAGCTATTCCAGACGTCAGACATGACAAGCAAACAGGATGAGACCAGCTTACTGCAGTCATGCCATTGGCAGAAACCTCTTCGCTTAAGGGGACGCTCTTGAACCCGAGATTGTGCGCGAATTTCTTGAACTGCGTGCTGGCCTCCTTGTGTGCTTTGAAGCGGTCTTGAAGGGACACAGGACCTTCGAGAATCTGAGCAAGCGAGGCACGGTAGGCGTAAATAAGATTGACGGGTGGTGTAGCAAAGTAGGCTGCGGTGTTGCGCTCGTATGCATTCATGATAGGGAGCCACCTAGCCAGGTAGTCAGAAGACACGACAAAAGGGAACAGTGGGTATTACTTGTTCCAGTTAGCGTAGTACGCCCGTACTGGCGTCGATCTACTTTGGAAAACCTAGACGGCGAATGGTTCGGGTTCGAGAGAGACGGCAGGGGGGAAATAATCACATTGAGTGCCTTTTGGCTGACGACAACTATACTCAAACCAGGCGGAGTGCCGAGGCCCTTTTGACTGGCGGTGAGGACAACATCGATACCCCAGGCATCCATCTGTATCTCCTCGCTAGCAACGGAGCAGACGGCATCGACCACGACCTGGATGAAACAAGGTGAGCGTGGCGCTTGTGTGAGATGCACGTCAACCAACCAGAGTCTCTGGCGAGACGCGGTGGACGGCCTCTGCGACGGCCTTGATATCGGACAGGACGGCTGCGGTGCGTGTGAACAAATGATGAGATGCTAAGATGGCGGGTATCACCTGTCGAGGTGTCGACATGGGTCACCGTGATCAGCTTGTACTTGTTCTGCTGGAGCGCGGCCTCGACGTCAGCGATCGGGACGGTCCCGCCGATTTCGGCCCTGAGCTGGTCGACCTTGGCGCCGTATGCCCGCAAGCTGAGGGCCAAGGTTATGGTGATGGCAAGGCTGGATGAGGTAAGACGGACCAGTCGACGAAGCCCTCGGCAAAGTAGCCGCAGTTCAGGACGAGGACGTGCTCGTCTGGCTCGACGAGGTTGGCCGAGACCTGCGGGGGATCAGAGCACGGCGAGCAGGCGCGGCGGGGCCTACCTGGTCCCAGCCCAGGGTGCCCGAGCCGGATACGAGGAACGGCTGCGCGTCCTTGGAGTAGAGGATGTCCCTGAGGGGGGTGAGCGGGATCGCGGGGCTCGCGGGGGCAGCAGACCTGGTGAGGCGTATGCAGTCGCCGAAGACGACGGCAAAGTCGGGAGCCATGTGGGACATGGACGGGTGGGCATTGGCGTGGAGCACCTGGGCGGGATGAGAGCGGGATGGGGCCAGGGGGCGTGACAGACCTCGTCGGTGACCTCGATCGGGCCGGGTATGCTGGGCCAGGGTCACGGTGCTGTGCGGGGAGATGGCAGGGACTCACAGGAGGAGTCTTGTGCGGTGAGCAGCCTGAGTGCGGGACGGGCGAGAGGGCTTACTTGTGTGGATCCTGAACGAACTTGGACATGGTTCTGAGCTGGACGTGTGGCACAAGCGTTCTGAGCAATCGCATGAGTCTGTAGCTCGCCATCAAATAGTTAAATATTCAATTCGATATTTCCGCAAAGTCAGCATCGGCACTCCGGCGGAACTACCGGCCCGCGGCGATCCCGCCCTCCCCATTGGCCTGTGCAACGCCCGCAAGCCCCGCGACCGTCTTCTGTGTTTCCGTCCACTCTGTCTCCCTCGGCAGCCCGATGTCCCCAATGTCATACACATACACCGTCCCATCGCCCCCCCCAAGCGCCGCACGCCGCCCCTCCTTCCGGTCCCACTCCATCTTGTTGATCGCCCGTCCCGTCCCGACCGTCGTCGACACCACCGGCACCTCCACCACACGTCAGTCCACGCACCCCGACCCAGTCGCCCACGCACCTCCGTGTCCGTGTTCAGATTCCACAGGTCAAACTTGCCCGAGCCGTCCACCGTCCCAAACAGCGCCGGGTGCGTCGCGTGCCACTTGACGTCATACACATAGTCGTCCGCCTCCTCGAACGAGTACAGCGGCGCAATCGCATGCGCAGCCGTCGACGGCTTCGCAACACTCTTCGTCCGCCACAGCTTCACCGTCCAGTCCGCGCTCGCCGTCAAAAATAGATCTGAAAAATCAACCGGTCCCACCAGTGGGTGAAAGTGCAGTCCCATCACCGGCCCCGCGTGTCCCTTGTAGATGTCGTACTGGTTGAGCCCTGCCTTGGCACCGGCCCGATCATACCGATTCGCCTGATACACATTGCCTTCCTCCGTTCCCACCCAGAACGTCGTCGTCTCGTTGTCCACAAAGTCGAGCGCTGTCACTGCCACCTCTCCCGTCTTGTTATGCCCAGCGTGGATCAGCTCGAGCGTTTCCTGTACAGTATCATTAGGTCTGAGAAACAAACTCCAAACATCATTACCTGCGGCTGCGCGAGCATGTCGACCAGCCACGAGCATACCGTCCCGTCCGTGCTGCTCGTGATAAGGTTGTGTGCGTTTTGTGTCCCGACCATCTGCATCGCGTACACTGGGTGTGTGTGCCCAGCAGCAGACAGAGGCGTCTTCAGCACCGGCAAGTGCTTCGATCGCATGTCCCAGAGCAATATCTGCCCCGAGTATGTGCCCCCAAACACAAGGTTCGAATGAAACGGTGAAAACGTCACGGACAGCACGTCTGACTGTCATGCGTCTATTAGCCTAATCCCCAATGCTTGAGATGCTTCGCTAACCTGAGAGTGAAATACGAATTCTGGTCTCTCTAGCAAATGCAGATTCCACACCGCAACGATACCATCAGGCTCATTCAACGCAGCAGGGTTCTTGTTGTACGAAGCCACGCAAAGCTCGGGGTACTGCAATCCACATCAGGCACAGCCATTGAACACCACAGATTCCTGACTTTGGGTGACCAGTCAACATCGGTTATTGACCGATTCTTCCCGTAACGCTCATCATAAAATGCGCAGACACGCTTCACTCGCTTGCCTTCCGAATCGTCACTGAATACAATGGCGGTTATCTGAGAAACACCACGAGGACGCAGACCTACCCGTTCGTTTCGGTTCCAATCGTATAGTCACGAATGTAATCATACCCGTCGTTGAGCGCCCGTTGGACGATTTTGGACGATTGCTCTACGAAATCAAGAAATTCGGGTGCAGCCAAGATACTTGACCGTTCCTCCTCTGTCAAATCTGGATGCCCCACGCCTGAGCAAGACGTTTGTAAAGACTACCCAACCTCACCTCGGATCTCTTGCTCGATCTCCTTTTCCAGCTGCACGCTCTCTTCCTCGAGCTCCTTCTCCCGCGCAAGGCGATCGGCTTCCAGCTCACGCTCGCGTTCACGTAGGATCTGCTGTCGTATCTCATCCTCGGAGACGACTGGCGTTTCCGGCTCCACGGCCGTCGTTTGGACTTCCTTGTTGTAGATCACCCGTTCCTGTACGCTCGGACGCATGAGATGTGTGCATGAGACGGTCAATGAGGGGCCGCACGCGTTGCGGGAGCTCAAAGAGCTCCTGTTCGACGTCAATCAAGTCGACAGACCGGGGCGTCAACACCCTAGCCAGGAAGCCATGAGCGTTGTTCAGCTATACGAACCCGACCGACGCACCTCTCGACGACGTGGTCCGTCGCGGAGCTCGTAGACGCCACCATCGTCGTCCCCACATCGCTCTGCCGACTTACCCGTCCCGACGGCGAAAACGCCGAGCTCGAATGGAGGAGCGTACTCTGGCGGGGCGGGGTACCCGGCAAGGACGAGGAGGGCGTGACATCGCCGGTACTGTCGAACCCGCTGCGACTCGGACCAACAAGCGTGTTCACGAGCTCGTCGATGTCGCGACGCGCCGTGACGGACGGGCCGACGGACTGGGAGGAAGTGAGACGGTGCGAGGTCGGTCTGGGTGGACGCACCTCGGACTGGCGTCGCTCCGTTTCCACGCGCTGGCGCTCCGCCCGGGCCTTTCTCAGCTCTGCAAGCTTGGCCCGCTTCGCCTCGATCTCTGCGCGTCGCTTGTCAGACATGGCGCCAGATGCTGACCGTCTCGCAGATCAGAATGAAGTGGGTCGCGACCGTGGAAAACTGGAGACGCAGGTAGTAGTACAGCGCCTAGTCATACATGGAAGTGTAGACAACCATCTACCGAATGTTGCATCGCTTCGCCGCCTTCGCCCGATGCCCAACCGTCTCCTGTCCCGCCAACGCCATCTCCCCAACGAGCGCGTCCACATCTCTCGGTAATCCTGCGACGACGGCTCCAGCTCCATCGAGATCGCCCACCCCACCACCGCGCTCACCGACGGAAAATGCGCGTGCAAAAACTGCGCCACGTCTAACACCGGCTCCTGGATGGGTGAATGGGCGAGCAGCAGCCGGGTCATGGCCGTGTTTCGGATCGCCGACTCCTCCGTCAGCGCTGGGACCTGTCTCGCATCGACGCACATTCCGAGCTCGCACAGTCGCGGGCACCGCGCGACGACACGTAGCAGGCTCCCCAGCGTCGGTGTCTGGAGCGGGAAATCGCCCGAGCCGTTGCGGCGGTCGGCATGGAACCTCTCTAGCCCGGACCACGCCTGGACCAGCCGAGCCAGTTCATCGTCGTTCAACGAGCTCGCGTTGTGAATGTGGATGTCGAGTCCGTGGAGACGAAAGTCCATAAGTCGGCTCAGAGTCCGAAGCTCGAGAGGCTGCGAATCCGTCTCGCTTCTCGGCCCGATGGAAAGAATTCGGAGCCGTTGCAATGTCTTGCGACGCGTGACGGAGCTGCGGGCGTTAAAGAGTTCCTGAAATACCCCTGCTGAGGACGGGTATGAAACTGAAACGAAACCGAAACCTCTTCAAACGGTTGGTGGTGTGATTTCAAAAAGGGAATGACCGCAAACGCCTAGCTTGAGGACGCGCCAATTTTCAAATGGACGACGGTCGGGGCCGAGCGAGCCGGTCAAATAATCTGTCTCGAAGCCCCGCAAGCTGGCACTGAAAGTTTTGAAACGTCGGGATTCGGCTGCGCAGAAGAAAGCGGCCTCAGTAGTGATTTGGTCGCAAACAACGGCCTCCAAACGTGGGGAGCGACGGATGGCACGCGAAACGGCGGATGACACATATGCAGAGGTGCTTGAATGGCGAAAGCAGAGCGACTTGAAATTGGGGCACAAGTGGTGATGGCTTCTCCCCAGCGTTTCTGCACTGGCGTTCGACTCGGAAGGGGCGGAGGGCTGGATGTTCCGAGTCACCTGCCCACCCAAGCAATCCTCGCTCCAACTTGGCTTGCCATGGCCTTGCTAGAAGCGCTTTTACATGAATTGCCAATGATGCAAGCTTACCAAAAGCTCATCCATGTAGCATACCGAAGTTCGTGCACAAGGAGGGCGAGAACCTGCCTCAGTCACCTCGGTAGGGGACATGGCAAACGCCCTCGTGGACTCTGGACGGTTATCGCGACATCAGTGTGCCCTTTATTGACCGAGTTCAGACACACGTGCCTGTCTTGCTAGTTTCCTTTGCAGGACCACGTTTATTCTAGTACTCGATTGAGGCCCAACTTGGTAACTCGGAGTCACTGCCAGCACAGACTCCTCCATACGATCATAATAATGCGTGCGGAACGATACCCGGTCATCACCACCGTTCCGAGAAACACCCTCCCACAGCTCTATCACAAGGACATCGACGCCATTCTCAAAGACTTTAGGCAATGTTCACGTCGCCTCAAGTCAGCCCTCGAGAATTTCACGGGCGAGCTGCAGACTCTCGAGCGACTGTATTATAAATGCAAAAACCAACACCGCATGGCCCTGTTCTTCAAGCGCGTGGCTGAAATAAGGCGCTATGGGCGACGGTTGACGGAACTGAACATTCTCGAACGCGTCGACCTTTTCCGCGCAGCGTTTTTAGGTTTGCAGCACACGATCGAGTGGGTCATCGTGGCTTATCTATTTTTGCCGTGCGTAATGAACATATCTGTCCCAGTGAGAAAGCGCTGAGGCGCTCTTGGAGCCATGTGCCGGAGAAACCACATGTTGATATTTTGATAGAAAGAGTGACGACCTGTTCTGCTCTGGTTTGCAAAGTAAGACTAAAAAAGACCTTTTGTCCCCGCACCGACTTACACTCCGTAGATGCGGGAACGTCTCGAGAACGGGTACCGGTGAGACCAGCCATATTGTGTGGTCTGTGTGTCAAACACTCATTTAACCCCCCAAGTCATTTTACGCTGGCCATACAGACCGGAGCCTTTGTCCAAGTCATTGTGCTGTTTATCGCAATATCTTCTCGGATGTCCGAGTTATCGTCAGAGCTACGAGAAGTCCTTGAACTAGGCAGGTCGACATGCACCTGCCTCTTGGCTATCATTCATGTGAGCACGACTTCGGCTCATAAGCAACCATGATATTACAGATCTGTAGCCGGCAGGCGCGACAGTCCTTCAGAACTCCCCCGTGGAAGCTGAACTTTTGGACCCCTCATATACCGATCATGACGTCCCGTCAGAAGACACCGGCCAACCGGTTTCCCGCTGCAAGGCAATGGACATACCTACGCCCGTCGTTGAAGAGCAGGGCGTAAAGACGGAAGCTACCATAGGATCGCAAGTCACGCCGTCACCTTGTCATACCGAAGACAGCACGGACATCATCAGGAACTGGGTCCGTACTCCAGCGCAGCCATCAGACGGGACCGCTGTCTTAAAATCACGGCGACCCAAGAAGTCAAAGAAGAAATTTGACGAGATTGACGAGATTTTTGGTTTCTAGTGTCAAGTGCTGATCGTCGTTCATATTTGCGTGTACCTGATCTTATTTGTGATGCCCTGGCAACGCTATAACAGACTTTCCGAATTTCTGCACTTGGCTGGATCACGCAACGCTTTTGCTTGCTACGTTCCAGTGGTTTGTCCTTCGGCGTCGCATGGGCTTTGGTTGCTCATCTATGGCATAACAGTCTCTTCAGAGTCCCCATGTCAAGTACCTTGCACCTTGCACTGGGCCACTGGCCCCGTTGGTCAGACTTACCTCCGCCTCAACTTGTATGCCCGTTTCTATTACTCTTCTTTTTCTTTTGTATAGAGGAAACCAAATCATTCGATTCTTCTGGAGTCCCGCGCACCTTGATCAAGACCCCAAGCGGCGAAGTGAATTTCTTCTAGACCGGATAACCCCAGGGCATCATAATGTATTTGTGGCCGCCAGTGGCTGCAATACCGAAGTCGAAAACAAAAGAACAGGTCTATTCAGTTTGACTCTGCATTATCGTAGGGTCTGTGACAACGCTGTAGTGGATAGTGAACACCTGGGTCAGTATCTAAACAGGAATATATGCACGGATTGGCGAAAAAGCGCAGATGAATCAGTTGCAGACATCAATCTTCTCCTCGACAGTAAATGTCCTCCCTAGTCTATGGTTGTGATCTTCGCGTCAACGTGACAGTATTGCTGCCCGTAATCCAGGCTGTATAAGTCAGCCCTCCGGGTTGGATGGTGGCTTGGGCGAATTTGCGATGAGGCACCCTGCGGGCGTGGAGCACCACGCTATCCTGACACGCGTATGATAGCTTGCATACAGAACGGGACCACCGCAAGCTGAGATGCATTTGGAAATGTCGAACGGGCCCTGTATGCAGAGACGAGGAACAGCCGACGCGGTATCCAGTCGGCTTGGTCTCCTTGCAAGATCATGTCATGGCTAAACGTCAAGTGTCCCTTGACAGAATCCTGATCAGAGGTAATCCAGGTGTTGCACTTTTCCGAGCGGCACTTGGAAAAAAAGCGACCTCTCCTCCTCCGGGCTGGGTTCGAACGGGAACTCGACGGTCACCGATGGATCAAGTGCGGCAGATCGGTAGAAGTTGTGCTAGGAGGGCGGGGCTAAACATGATCTGATATGTTGGAGGGCAGGAAAGCCGTACGGTTCCGCATGGAGAGAGGACAAATGAAATGATATAGAGAGATAGTGGTAGGCTTGCGGAGGGGGGAAGGCAGTACGTGTTCGGAGAAAAAGACCACCCTTCCCTTGGCCATCTGCCCTGCTCTGTCAGCCTGAGCCGCGCCTGGCCAAACCAAAAGGTGCCCTTGTTTGGATTGAGCGACCGATTTTGTAGCTATCGACGCTCCGTTAGCCACCTTTTCCCGCAGCGTCAAGAGTCTGTTGTGGGCCGGTAGATGCTTGCACAACGTTTTGACTGAGGAGACGGTGATAACAGTACTTCCCTAGAGACCCACGCATCCAAACGAGTACACATTACTCTCAGGTGCCCGAGTGTATTAATTTGTTCCGGCGCGTTAAACCTAACAGCGCCTAGACGTATAGTGGAGGTAGCTCAATGCTTCTGGAACGATCCCCACTAAAGAAGGGTAGTCGAAATCGACCAAGCACGCACTGTAGTCCGTACTGAGAACATTTTTCTGTCGCACTAAGATAGTAATGATATTGATTTCTCCATTTTCACTCATGGGATTCAGGGCACCATGGACGATTGGGATATGATGTATTGCTGCGTTAAAACATCGATATAATATTGAAAACCCACAGTAGTGCAGCCATGGGCAACATCCAGGAGCTATTGTACAACTGGTCAGGCACGAAGATGCATCCAAAACCAAGTCGACGCACCAACCGGAGCCGGTACATCACAGCCAGATTGCCCTGGTGAAGAGATTTATTGTACATCCATGACGACAACAAGGACATCAAATCGCGCATCCCAAGTCCGTATGCAATGCCCAAAAATGGAACGATGCTAGGTCTTTTCCATATTCCAAGTTCTCGACGGAGCACCTGCAAAACTTTCACATCATACTTTTGCTAATATGCACATAGCTACCTTGGTAGGCTTGTTACACGGGCTTCGAGCTCGGATCGCAGCGCTTTCACTACCACCTGGAAGAGACGTAGTAGTAAATAGGACATAGCCTGCGGACATCGTTCGAACCTCTGAGAATTCACCATGGCACCAGCATTTATAAACGTCATCGAAGCTAACCCCAACATGATACTGAGCATTGCTTTTGTTAATGTAGCACATGAGATCAAGGGGGGTGAGCATTAGTAGTTTTCAATGCAATTATGAGATCACCAGCATACAGCCAACGACAGAAAATGACATACTCAAAGTTGCATGGTTGAGACTGGTCATCGCGTATTACTGCAGTCTCCCCTGTTACTTGATCTGTCGTCAGCCTGAGGTGTTCAAACTTTGTGTCTTCTGACAGAATGAAAGCTGAATGATGCCCCGTTTCATGATCTTCTTCCCCCAGGGGGAGTAGGGGTACTTGGTTGGCTAAGGCGCACCGTCAACGATTCAACTGCAGCTTTCGGGGGATGCGGTATATCTTGTTAATAGATGTGATGAGTTGATATTTATACCGCAGCAAGAGGTTGTGGTGTCGAAACCAGGCGAAACCTGGTACGAAATCTCGCCCAGTACGTGTCACTGGCAGAGACAAGACAGCAACTCTGCTAATGTCAGTTCTCTCGTCCGAGTCAGGGTACTGCATGTTGAAGTCACGTGTTTGCGGCTCGACACACAGGGCTTGCACACTGGCACAATCTGCACAGGGCAGAATATTTATTGCGTCATCGTACAAGTGCGAGTCGATGTCCCTGGTCCAACCATCCAACCGATCTAAATCGTCACAAAAACCATCTGCCCGGCGCGCGGAAAACAACCGCATCTACGTTCACCCCCTTCCAGTCATCTTCGACGAACCTGCTGAGCCGCCTTCCTTCCTCCGCCAAACATTCCAGAACTTCCTTGGCCTCTCTGCATCGCGCATACTCAACCCCCACTGCCACGGCGTCCTCGACATTGCGACGCGCTCGGTATGGGTACTCGACATGAAGGACGCGATGGTGCTCTGGCAGCGCGGGTTCTTTGGCAAAGGCGATCTATCCCGGAGTGAGCCTAGCTGGCTCGCAAGGCAAGTCAACGCACGGAGGCTGGCGAAAAAAGGTGAACATCGCGTCTGTCGTTGATCCGTCCGTTCAGTAGATGTTCGCCTCTCACGCCTTTGGGCCCAGGCATGATGACGTCGGAGGAGATCACCGCCAAACGCAGAGCGGAACGTAAACAGTTCAAACTCGATCGCGCAAAGGCCATGGCCGCCGCTGCCGCCGAGGCCGAGGTGGCATTCCAGCAAGGGCGTATCGTATCGACCACCTACGCCCCAGACGGGACGCGCATGATCCCATCCGCTGCCACCTGGAAGCCAAAAGATGGCGTACAGCCGGACGAAGATGCCTCTAAGGAGGCGGAAGAGGAAGGCGAGGAGGACGAGGAACCGATAGAGAACGTGGAGCACCTCCAGCTCACCCTCCCAGAAGCCTTTTTCCTCCTCTGGAACCTCGACTGTCTCTCGATCGCGAACCCAGCCACGGACAACGTGAGTTAGTCGCATGGCACCTTTCCCGTGTCATAATTGACTTACTCGCCTCCTCCGCTCCGATCAGGGTGACGACATCCTCACCCTCCCACAGATCTGGAACGCGTTCCAAAATGCACACGTCCCCTCGCCCACCCTCACGCCGTCTCTCGACCCACCGCATCCCCGCCGGTTCGACAATCCGTTCTTGATCAACTACGTCATCTACCACCACTACCGCGCGCTCGGCTGGGTCGTCAAAAGCGGCATCAAATTCTGCGTCGATTATCTCCTTTACAAACGTGGCCCCGTCTTTGCACACGCAGAGTGAGTCACTTCCCCTGCCAATGATGCCATTACGGGCAACGGTGGCAATAAAACAGAACAGCGGAACATGCTGACTGCGCGTGGCTCTCCGTTTTATCGTAGATTCGCGATCGTGGTATGTCCTACGTACGAGGACCCTGCGGACCAAGACGGGTCTTTGTTTGTCTTGAACAACGCCAGCCCCTTATCGTGGTCGTGGCTCAGTACGATCAACAGGGTGAACGCTCAGGTTCAAAAGGTGTGTGGGTCGCTCTACATACCGCGAGGATGTCATCTCATTGTTGCTGCATCGTGTATAGACCCTGATCCTGTCCTACGTGACCATCCCCGCACGCTCAAGGGTGTCGGAAGATGTGCTATCATCCCCAACCTGTTTCGCACATTATACCATACGAGAAGTCATACTGAGACGATTCATACCAGCCCGTATGCGAGACTAGCATTCGTCACGCGTTCTCCAATCATTACGACTGCGACGTACTCATAACCTTCCCATGGTTATAACCAGTAACCCTCGACAGTATAGCAAGGACTCTTTGCGTGGCATAATATTTCAGCTTATAAAAGTTATTACATGTGCCCCTTCCAAGCGTCCCACCTTGGCCTCCACCGCTCCACCGCTCTCGGCACGCCTGTCTATACTCGACCCTTGCACAAGAGTCAAGGCAGGTTGTCAGTAGTATCACCATCTTTGAGCAGAGCCTTGTGTACCAGTGGCATATGCATGTTACACTAGGAGTCCACGAAGCGCGGATGTGCCCAGTGGGCGGATCCGTTGCGCGCGGACATGTTCCCGTTGCGCGTACCGTGATGTCCAACTTTAGCCCAAGACAATGCATGCACGAGTGTGCCGATGATACAGTGGTAGTATTGTTCGATCATGAGGGGCGCCGGACCAAGCAGAAGTACTGGGGCAATGGGACCAGCGGAGATAAATAGGGGATAGAAAGCGAGAGCAGGAGAGCAGGAGTTCCGAGCGAGAGAAAGGACAAAACAACAGGAGGAGACCGTGCGTGGGGACATGACAAGACGTGTGCAGTACTCGTGGGTCTTCGTGCCACGGAGCCAAGTTCCAAATATGCGATCAAAGTTGGTATTCAGGTTTCCCAAGGCGGTCGGTCTCATACGGCGCCCTTGATCGTGACTTTCCGGTAATTCTCCTCGTAGGCTTGTGTGACTAATGGAAGGACAGCTTTGCAGTCAAGAACCTTCTCTTGATCAGGGCTTTGCGGGTCCGTGTATACTGCGGCTCCATGGTCCCGAAGATATTTATGGGTGTCCGACAACGAATCGAATGCAAGCTCATTGTGAATGAAACTCAACGTTAGAGTTTTGTACCTGGAGAAATTTCAGGGTGAGCTAATGAGCGGGCCGAAAGCCGGAGGTTGAGAACTTACGCTTTGGACATGATCATTAACGCCTTCGCCCTCTCCCGGGGTATGAATTGGTCCATGATATATGCGCCCATGTTCGGGGCATCCAAGTACATCTCAAACAATGCATGATAGTTGCCCATTGACACCGCTCGTTGTACACGCAAAGCATGCTGAACGGCTGGGTCCATTCTCTGTCCGGGTGTTAGTTGACCTACGTATAAATTTAATTCTGACGACCAAGGGATAGTTAGCCAGGAAAGTATCGATGATGAAACGAACGACGCACCGCTTTTGTTTTTGCCGTGCAAGAGCATGAGTATACGATATGCCGTGAATTCCTCGACCTTTCCCGGTATACCAAGCTCATAAAGTGTCTTCAACGACGCTTGACACTGATTGTATTCTACCATGTCTCCCTGTAGAATCGGTACAGTATCTTCATTAGACATCAGATAAATGATGGCTTACGGTCTCAAGTGCTATGCGAGCGTGGATCTCATAAACCTGACAAGTGAATTCATTTTTTATCCGCTGGACCTAATCAAAGACGTCAAAATGAGATTGTCTACAAAGGTGGTCCATACCGTCAGATCTTGGCGCAAGCTCTTGAACTGGTTGCATATCCAGTCATAAGAGACTCTGGCTTTCCAGCGGTTCTTGAGCTCGACAAGGGTCTGTTGTAGCACATGATACGGGCGGATCAATTCTGGCTTGGGTTCCTGAAAAAAAGTACCGTCAGCGTCCGTATGGAGTCGGAGCGAAAACATTACCGATGTAAGTCGGAGGTAATCTTTGAACAACTCCAGGTTCGTCCCGACAATGGTATGACGGTCCCAATTAGGCACGTTCTATAAAAGTTTCAGTCAGCAGCCGCACGGTGGAGAAATATGACCGACAGGGTCAGCCTCGGGGTCGTCCGGGTTAGATCCAAATGTAGACGGGGAGTCAGCTCTCCATATTCGATCAAGAAGATGTGCACCCTGGGGATTGACTTTGGGAGTGGCTAGATTGCCGTTGGTACGCAGGATCTTTTGTCTTTCTATTTCGTGTTCCCGGTGAAAGCGTTCAGCGCGGCGGTTGAGAGCGGCTTGGTCACCGAAGTCGAGAGTGGTGGTTGCGTTTTTTTGAAGTACCGCTTTCTTCGCTTTCTTGCCGATTGGCTGCGGCTCGTTCCTGCATGTTGTCAAAGATGGAGACAGTACCAACATCCGATGAAGGTAACACACAGTTTACGCTTGAGTATAGGTACGGGCTTTGGCATGAGACTGCGATCCATAAATACAGTCACCGGGGACAGTAGACAGATTAGGAGAGGGGAGAGGGACGACACCTTTGAAGCTGTACGCCGCTCCAGTCCGTGGTCCAAAGCGTCTTTGCGGTGAAAGCGTCAGCAATTACCTGTCTCAATTCTGCCTGGGCCTCTGCTCTGTTGGTGTCATTCATTTGGCCGAGGCATTTAGCGACCCATTCTCTGCAGACTGAGATGCAAACACTGTCAAATGCAACGCATAGGAGGCTTACTTGAGCTGAGGCGGCCACGATTCGGACGACATGACGATGGTCAATCAGGCGGACGGCAATAAGCAAGTGGAAGGAGACAGTCTCAGAGAGGCCGCGAGTAACTGTACAAGACGGTCACGAGATATTCCCACGGACACGCTCCCTCCACGCAGAGTGAAATATCTCATTAGCAGATGCGACACACACGCAGCATCATACGGTCCGTAAGAATCTATCGGCCAATTCTCAAGTCTACGCATTTACTCTAATGTGCCTTGTCCACCGGTGGGTTGTACACTGTGATGGCACCATGCGTTAGCAATGCTAGCGGTACGTGCAAAACACGAACACTTACAAATCTTGCGGTTCTTGATCACGGACCACTTGAAGCGCTTGACGTAGATGCTGATGGCGAACAAGGTCGAGAATAGAATGACCGCCTTCAAGCCAAGACGTTTGCGCTCATCGTGCTCGGGCTCAGCAGCCCAGTTCAAGAACGTGACGACATCCTTGGCCATCTGCGATGTCGTGGCAGGTGTGCCTGTGGGATGTTGGCATCAGGGAAGGATTCTCATCCGCTAATGTTTGCGCGCGCACCATCTTCGTATTCTACGAGACCGTCGAACAGTACCCGAGCCATGGAGATGGCACCTCCAGGGAAGAAGGGGTTGTAGTTCATGCCCTCGCGAACCTCGACGCCAGCAGGAGGATCCACGTAGCCAGTCAGGAGAGAGAAGACATAGTCCTACAGAGCAGGTCAGAGACGCGCCTGAGACGCCATCATGTGACATACAGCACCCCCGTGTCGGGCTTTGATGATCAAGCTGAGGTCGGGAGGAAGAGCGCCACTGTTGGCAGCACGAGCAGCTTCTTCGTTGGGGTATGGAGGGGGTAAGTAATCGGAAAGCTTGCCGGGGCGTTGGAACATCTCCCCGTTGTCATCGGGACCGTCGGTGTATTCGTTTTCCTCTGCCAACGCACGGACCTCTTCGACGGCATGGGACACGCCAACCAGGTTGCGCCAGGCAATGCGGTCGAGGGAATGGCAAGCCGCACAAACCTCGCGGTAGACCTGGAAGCCGCGGCGGATGCTGGGGGGCATAAGGCAACGTCCGGGGAGCATAGTGCGGACATACCTGGCGTGGTCAAAGGTGTCGAACCAGCCATTGTGGGCCCAGGGATACGCAGGGGGGTGGAGGCCCTCGTCGCCGAGGGAGTTCGCGTGAACGTCGCCTATGAAGGGGAGGGTGCCATATAGATGGGTATACCACGCTATTGAACCCGCCGAGAAGAGGGAGACGGAAACGAGCGACGCGCGCGAGGTCAGCAGAGACTGCAGCGGGCGGTGAGCCTGCGCAGACGGCAGCGCCGAGAGACTTACCTGCGAGCTCGCGGATGAAGTAGACGCAAAACGGGCCTGCAAAAAAGTGAGCGGGGCCGGCAGTGGCAGCGGCGCACACACCGAGTGTTTGAGGGCGCCGAGGGTCGAGCGGGATGCACGGAAGACATTCTGGCTCCTGAAGACGCCCTGGGGCAGCCTCGACAACATTTTTGAGGATTTTGCGAGAGCAAGCAGACGTGTGACAAGTGAACGAATTATCTGCGCACGGAACGAACCGGAGACCAAACACCAATTATCCGATTCGCTATTCGCTACTAGATAATTTACACCTGGTCCACCCAAGACAACTCGTCCGGCGTTGAATACATAATAACAAAAGTGTCCGTCGTCACAAACATCGCGTCTTTCGTGATATGTCGTCTCAGATAAGCGAGGCTTTAGAATAGGCAGTCGCAAAGTGCCTCTGCACAACAAGTCAGAACCATCGTACAGCGCGAAACAAGAGCACGCGCCTTCCGCGCAGCAGCAGAGACACATGCCAGCCAGACAGGCAAGGCAACCCTCGCCACCTCCGCCTCCGCCGCTCCTCTGTGCGGGTTGTTGCCTGTAAAAGGTGAGTGTATCATCGATTACGACATCACGCGCACGCACACATAGACGGTCTGCGGGGCTGGCTGGGGCTGGTAGCCCGGGCCCCCGTACTGGGGCTGGCCATAGCCGGGGCCAGGATAAGACTGAGGCGGCTGCTGGGGGTAGTACCCGCCCTGAGGAGGCCCTGACAACGGGGTGAGCGACATGAAACGGCCGCGGTGATGCGACGCACCAGGAGGAGGATAGTACTGCTGCTGCCCGCTGTAATATTCTTTGCTGGCCATGGTTGTGATGATGGTGATGGGGAGAAGAAGATCGACTGCGCGTGCTCGTCACTGCGATGGGCGGCCCTAAAATGTCAGGGGAGCCGCTTTCCCACGGTCGAAACATGGATCAGCAGGCAGTCGACCATCGCCTCCAGGCGACTGCGTGGTACAGCCTCGCTTCGCCCTCGCTGCTGTGCGGCGCTGTGCCCATCCTGCCTCCTGCTGTCTTCCGCAGCGTCCGTGCCTGTCCTTTTCATTAGCTTTTTCTGTCGTCGCTTCATATATTCCTGACACTCCAAGTCCGGTTCCCACGCTTTGTCACCTCTAACTCGATCGACCTGGTAACGATCCACTATCCAACTATCCCCATTCATCCCCCATCCCACGGCCCGCATCCCACCGGAAGCGTGTGCGATTATGTCCAGAGTAAAGGTAACCGGGTTCGTTCGGGTTGCCAAAGTCAACAGTAAATAGCTAGTGTAAGAAGATCGAATGTATATAGTTTACTGCAGTCATGCTCGACATTGCACAAAAAGTATTTTCGCCATCAAAGATCGAATCGTCACTCGTACCTCTAACCATCTAAGGACTGTTGGGCGTGTAGGCATAAATTCGTGCACCCTGTCGCAGGAAATTTTGTGTTAAACGTGTCGTCGCTATTTGCCGTCAGGCGGTCGCAATCAGTATCAGCGACCTAGACTTGAACCAGTTTGATATCTCTTACCCGGTGCAACGTAATTCTCATGGGTAAGCACCTCGAAAGGGCGCGTCCGGGCCTGCGCTAGCACAGTTCCCTGCGACGCTATACTCATGACCCCAGAAGCATCCGTCCTGAAACCAATCAACACTTGTGTTCTCAAGGCCCGCCCGAGTGGCGCTCCCGCGCCTACTCACTGTGATATTCGCAATAACGATATCCCGAGCTGAAAGTGCCCCCGCCATCGAATGCTCACATCCGAAAACAGAAAGTAGAGTCCCAGCCGTCCTTGCAGATCCCGTAACTTCTGAGGCGACGATACCAGGTTTCCGTAAAGCAGCCGTCGCGGAGGTGCCTCCCCGTTGGGCGCAGGGCCCACGTCCAGCGACCGTGTCCCGTCGTCCGAAAACAGTGACAGATGCGCGACCAGGAAGGGAAGTTCCATCTCACTGCCAGAAGAAAAAGGAATAGAACAAACATCATCCATCTCCAGGATCTCTGCTACCCTGGAGGGTGACCGACACTTACGGAATGATAACGTTCCCAAAGCGATCTCGTACGATGAGCTGCACGATGATTGGAGGTGCCAGCGGTAGCCGCGACAAATTAGCGCATCCGAATTCCGCTGTCCTTTGAGGATGTTGCACCACATCCAATTGATAGGATCTAGTGCGAGGTATCGTGAGCTATCCGTAACCTCTCGTCAGAGTAGTTGAGAATACCTAGTTTGGCTGTCGTGCAGAAACGAGGAGTAGCCGACCCGAGGTTGGCTCACTGGAACTTGATTTTGGAGGGGGCTCGATCGGTCGGTAGTAGACGTCTGCGTCCAAACGCCGCTCTGGCCTTGCCCAGACGTCCCAGGTAGTCCCCACGCAGAAGGTGGTGATTGTGTTCGGGAGTGATCGCTGCTAGCGACCGACTGTGGCGAGGCACAGGCACTCTCGCAAGAAGCGTCGTGAAAGAGCTTCTTGCAGTTTCTGGTTGTCACGAAGAACCGTTCAGCCAGCCGTCACCCTGAAAAAATAGTATCCTCACGATGGTATATAGTCGATGGTTGTGATAGGCGTAATCGGATGTATTTGTCGCATGGGCTGCGGTGATGTGAGTACCTTGCCAGTGGAAGACATGGTGGTCGGGAGCACGTACCGCAGACTCACTGCTGTGGGTCGGGGATCCGTCATTCCGGTGATAGCTATGAGTAGGAAACATTGCGTAGTCATGAGAAGACACTAAACCATTCTGAGCGAACGCCTTGTCCCATGTGGAAGCCCTTGACTGGATGGCACAGTCGGAAGAAGAAGCTAGCATAGGCCACAAGAGAAGGACGGCCAGCAAGAGAGGCAAAGAAATGGCGTTATGCGCCGCCTGGAGGAGGAAGTTATAATGGCATTGGGTAAGAACTTGGCATTTATGCATTCGTGTGTACAGATCATGATCATATACCCACTCATTTCCAGGCAGCGGAGCTCGGGGTCAAAGGAGGACACACAAGGGGTGTCAGAACCTCTGTAATAGCTGACAGATCTACTCAGACCGATCTGGCCAGATCTTTTCAGGCAATATACGTGAACTTCTTTGAATATTGTCGTATATCTGCAATGATGACTCGCATTCCTATTGGAGCGCTTACCAGCACGGCCAAAGATTTCGGAAGCCTACGCAAAATTATTGTAGTGGTATATCATATTACAGGGGATCAATCATACGCTCTTCTTCACATAGCTCCATATACCCGCCAGTCCCGAGATCAACGTAGCAGCAACGAAGGCGGGCTTAACGCCAGCTGCAAATGTAAACGACATTCATAAGCAACACGTAAACCCACCGCGGGATCCGCCCGTACCTGTGGACTTGTACAGAGCACCCGTCAATGCCCCGGCTGCCATGCTGCCGGCTGTATCATGTTTTCCGCGAAACGAGTCTATCGAAGAGTTGGTCCCGTTGTAGACGAGCGCTGTGGATTTCATTAGTCATGCACCGGCTGGCACATATTGCCGACGGGAAGTGTCAACCCACCGAGTACACCAGCCGAGTTACCGATGAAGGTACCCCTTCTCGTGACAGAGTTAAGGATGCTATTGATCCGAAGGCGTGCGTTGGACACGACTAGGGGCCGTCGTGCGCCTTCATTTACACCCCAGATACCACCTACGGCCAGGCCTTGCGGAAACATGTATGAGCATGTGACAGGTCAAAGACAATAAAGATGGCCCAAGTTGGCGATGTGGCGACATTAAGATAAGGTGAGAAGAAGGATCCGTGGAGAAAGGACACGAGTTAAACGTACAAAACTCGTGCAGGACTCGTGTCAATGAGCCGATAGAGAGGAGAGACTTACCGCCGAGGTACATGGTGCCCGTTCCGTAGCACAGGTCGTCACTCCAACCCCGAGAAGGAATGGCAGTTCCGGCTCCTGGCAGGTCGCTAACCTTGTCATCATCTAACACGAGATAATCTAATTGGTCCCCGAGCTGGGCGAGGGGATGCAGTCTGGTGGGGTCATAAGCACCCAAAAGGAGGTCATTCGCGGTGATAGGACTCTGGCTTTCGGCACCGTCACGGGAGATCGGCTGTGGTATAGGTTCCTGAGATCCTGAGGGCGAATTTTTGAAGTCTGTGGAGGCCATGAGGGGAAGAGTCAAAACGTCTGGTCGCGAGTGAGAACGGCGAGCGGAACGGCTTGAAATTTTGGAAGAGCGCGAGACCGGACGGCGTGGGAAGGGGTTACCATATTGCGCGTGTCTCAGTACAGACTTGCTAAATTTGCCAAAGTTGGGAAGAAACAATTAGGAAGATGCTGCACACATCAGTTCGGGCAACGCGCGTATTCGCAACGCCTTCAGCACCGCAGCTGCGGACATTTGCACGCCGTTCGCTGTCGAGCCGAGCAGTCCGTTTATGTCTGCCTGCCAGGTCTGCTTGCCCCACCTTGTTGCGCCGTGCCGTCGCTCTTCCGGCTGGGTCATTCAATAATATCCCGAGACGTGAGTCTTACCTGTTACAGTCTGTGTTCGGGTCGGATACACAATTGCCTCCTCCAAGGCTGCGCTACTTCTACAACCGCGCATTCCACGGCCACCGACCCTGCAGAAGCCGAAGCCTTGCAATGCCTCGAGCAAGGCACCGTCAAGCTCGAGGAAGGCGACGTTCAGGGCGCCAAGGAGCTCTACAAACGCAGTGTAGAAATTAAACGCAACGCCAGCTCTCTCTTTAACCTCGGTGTTACCCACTATCATCTGAGTATGCCGCTTTTCTTTTTCGCGGCCTCTAAATAAATGTCAAAAATGCATCCAGAGGAGTTCGACGATGCCATATCGGCCTGGAAGGAGTCAATAGCACTACAGCCCACGAGCGCAGACGCACACACAAGTTCGTGTCTCTTCTCCGGCTGGTCCCGCCCATGACATGAGTGTCCCGACAGACCTCGCCAGCGCATACATAATATCACCTGTCTCACGACCTGACCTGGCGCTTCATCATTTACAGCACGTAACCAATCACGACTGCCATATACGACCACTGACTATTGTTTTCCAGTATAGCGGCTTCTCTCTCACCGGAAGACCCTGAGATTGCTTTCAATCTCGCCGCAGTTCTGGAAGCCAGTGAGTGATGGAAACAATCCCTTATTGTTCCCAAAATGACTCACCTGACGGACAGCTGGCCAACTCGAGGAGGCCCTGAAATATTACAAACGTTCTAAAGAACACGGCGTTGAGCGGGCCGCCATGCATATCAGGAATGTCCGTAATATTTATCAAAACTAATTTCGGCATCTCTGACCGCCATAACCCATTCCCTATAGGTCAGTGCAAAGATTTTGGGGAAACAAATACAGGTAACCGAAACAGTGGTGGAGCCTAAAAAATCCGACTCTTAGTGACGCCGCACGCTAACAAAATATGTCGCGACACGCGCTTGGCCCGTTATTACCAAAGGATGAGCGCATGGTTTGTCACACCATTACTGGAGCGCACGCGGTACTCATGTGCGATGTATTGATGAATAAAAATGATTCCCTAGTACATGACATGTGATCCTGCACCATCCTGTTTGCAATGATCCATCTGATCCTTTCAATCTCCTGGCCCATTTACCGAAGTGTTGCCCTCTCACACTACTGAACGGGCAAAGGTATTTCCGTGAACAACTCGTACGTGACGATGCATCACATCAGAGCGATCCGATTTAGGAACTATTATGGCGCTCCTCCGCCGAGTCCTTCCTTTGAGCTTTCCATTGGAGGCAAATCCGGTGTCGCCGACCGCTCTGATCTTACCACGCCAGAGCTTGAACGTCTCCAGTTCGAATCGTTGAAGCCTCCGGCCCTGTTTGTGGATCCGAGAGAACCACGCGAAGTTCCTCTCGCAGTCGAAGATCCCCAGAAACTGCCACCGCGGTAGCCACGTGCTCGGCCAGTATGCGAGCTGCGCCCAGAATGTCCACGGTAGGACCCGGACGCAATGGTATGTTGCGTGATGCTTGGCGCGGCGTGGCGAATGGAGGCCTTCAAACGCCCCAAGATTGATAAAATGTCATCTCGCGTGTACTCTGGGCGCGAATGGTGTTCCGGTTGAAGGTAAATGATGTGATCGTACCCTTCATCAGGCGACGGCATCTCAAAGTCCGAGGCAAATTTCTCCAGAACAGCCATACCATGCTGTGCATCCCTGATTGTGGGGTGCCCAGTGCCTGCGCCCACATGAGATAACCGGTGTAGGAAGGATACATAACGGTTGGCAATTGGAAACTCGGAAAAAAAACAGGGACTTACGCCGTTGGAGGCGAGCAGCACAGATCTGCGGAGGAAAAAAAAAAGAAGATACGAATCAGCATTTTCCTCCGTCCATCTCGCGCATTTGCGGGTTCCGCGATTCTCACATGATAGGGGGTGTCAAAGACAATAATGCTGATAGAAGTTCCCGGAAATGAGCGGGCGATCGTACTCCAGTAGGATCGTTGTCTGTCCGAGGACGTCAGCCAAGATCAGCCGGAAAGTAGGCCGCAGTCTGACAAACACACACGGCATTAAAATTAGTCCGGTCGATGCAGGGCGAGCGACCTTCACACAGCGTGTTGTAGGCGAGTTCCTCGACTTGCTGTCTGTAGCCTAGATCATCTTGGCTACAGCGGCAGAACCTGGGACATTGTTGCTCAAGGGCTTGTGCGAAAGTGGTCTGAAGAATGCAGTGGGTCAACGATCAGCGACGTCGTGAAGAAAGCGTGCCAAAGCCCTGAACTCACTTTGCCTGACGCAATCAGTCCTACTAAAATCAACACAGTACGTTCGTTAAGGAAAGCATCGAGAATATCGGACGGCGGTGTTGTTCTTCCGGAGTCCTCTGATGCGGACATGGTGGTTTCAACGAAGCCGGCCTGCGTCCGACTCAGGTCCTGTTTGGCACCGGCCGCCAGCGCCGGATGCCGCACAGCCGCTAACGTTGCGCTATTCGAGAAGTTCGCAGTCCACATGGTGTGGGCCTCAGGATCAGCGGGATTTGCAGCACGTTCACACAGTTCGGATTTACAATAAATCCTTCATCAACTATATTCAAGGTTTGCAGCAGACCCGTACAACTATCACTAAAGTATCCAATTTTGAGCGTGGACCCTCCTGATGGTGAACAGAAATCGGGCAGTGTAAGCCCATGAGAAGGTCATACACGCAATTCTGGGTCGCAGGTAAGCAGGTGGTGCAAATCGCCGTTTGGTCAACCGAACTGGTGGTATTTACATTCACACCACTTCGACTGTGAGCGGTTGGAAATCACACCTCTTGGCCCACGTTAGCGGACGGGCCAAATAAAAATCGCACCGTGCCCTCATTCTTCCCGAGTAAGGCAACGCCTTCACCCCCATACGACGCACTCGGATCGGATTCCGCAAGCGGCTGATACGGGCGGGGAGGCAGCTCGTTCTGGCGCATCTCGATTTTTAGATGAATCAGCTGATCGGCTTTGTAAGGAATAGGCGGTGGCTGCGGCGCGTTCGTGGAGTATTGCTGGCTTCGTGGGGATGGGTGGGCAGACGGCGAGGAGGGTGTTCTTGGTGACGTATTTGCGGATGTGTTTTGCGCGGCCTGAATAAGCAGGTCAATAATGAGATGCGCGATTGCTGACGTATTTATCGAAGATGTCAGCCCACTACACGCAATGTTAAGAAATCGGATGCTGACCCTGCAGATCTTCCGCATCTACCATGTACATTTGTTCCCAGTCAGCCTTCTCCTTCAAAAGGCCGACTATGTGTCCGGCCGAATCTTCCACTGCGTGAGATAGTGGAGGTGTTTCCGACGTCAAAAGGAGGGCGGAGGTATACAAACAACCCAAAGCAACAGTGTGTGGTGGGTACATGATAGGAACAAGAGTCCGATGGCTGTTTACTGGTCGCTGAGCATCATCAAAAGAAATACAACAAAAAATACCGTCTACCAATCGATTGTCAAGCGCCACGCAAATTTGATGAGCATTTTGGATGCTGGATGCGATGGTCAACGTCTTTGAATGAAGAGGTAAGATCAGCGGCGTGCCTCCCAGTTTCCGGCCTAGCTTGAAGACGTAGGGAAACGGCATTTTCGACGTAAAGTTGAAACAAATCGTCTCCAATATCAAACGTTCCACAGCAAGAAGGCGCTGTCGATCATGTTCGACCGTCTAGATAAAATGAATAAAATCCCTAGCCAACGTGAACTGATACTGACCATAGGGTCCATGTCTACTTCGCCACCCAGTGTTTTCGATTTTGCTGCCAACTCTGGGAACCGAACGGCATACGACACCATGAGAATCTCCCGCGGCTTTTTCAGCGTGTCGTGCATCTTTGTTGACACATACAGGGCAGCAAGGCTAGCATCCTAACCCAAAATTAGTACACAAACATCATACATCTAGGAGATGTGGGTACATAGTGACTGAAATCCTTCCTTGGGAAGAACAGATGAAAACGATGGTATAGGATTTGGGCGGTTGCAATTGTCCTGCGGGGACTGTAACCGGTGGTCAAGAGATTGATTGAGACACGCAAGACTGATAACTTACAACCCGATTTTCGCACCTACCACCTCCAAGAAACCGCACGCTTGTTGTCGTACTTTTTCTTCCTGGCTGGCGGAAAGCTTGCCACGCTGTTTTTCTGAAAGGTATTCCACCTCTGGTAGTGTAAAGTAAGGGTGATGATACTTTGAAGACGACGCCGGTAACTGTGATGGTGGCAACCCGTGTTGATCCATTACGAGGAGTAAGACTCGCACTGGCAGTAAGAATGAATCAAGCTTGTTGTCTACGTAAGCCGAGTCACGAGGCGGCGTAGATTGAGGGCTACTAGTACGGCCCGCCCGATCGCACAGCTCACCTCCGCCCCATCCGACACAGGCCAGATCCAGCCTTGGGCCGGAACCCGTTCGCCCCATCCCGTGCAAGCTAGCACGGCAGCAGCACGAGACCATATTGTACCTATTATGTAGATAACTATATCCCACTATTCCGAGTCTATGATGCGGTGACACGTGACCCGCTAATCGAGCGATGCTAAATGAAATATGAAACCAAGGTATTTGTATTAATCTGAGATTATTCTCGGGATCCTCAAAACCAGCTCGGCGCACGCCCACCGAAACCGATGAGCCTGCGGGCCACCATTTAATGTCCGTCTACAACCTAATTTCGACGACGCAACAATCCTACGGCGTTAACACGCAGGGACCGTCAGAGGAATCTTCACCGTCGTCTGAAGCGCCCTATCAGCATCCTGGACCAATAAATTTTAGGAGATGCATGGACTCACGGCAAGACCCTATAACAAAACATCATATGTGAACACCTGATCTGTGACATCACCGAAAAAAAAAACATACAGAAAGACTCGTCTCCTTGTATTTGACACTCATGTCCGTCGCGGTAAGACGCATGGCTTCGATTGCTTCATCGAGGGTGACCCGGTATATACCATGACTGGCCATAGAAAGTTGAGCGGCAGTAACTGCTTTCACAGCTATCCGGGTCCAGGTGAGTTAGTTCATGTACAATCAATATTCATAGTCAATTCGTGTACCTCCTAGACTGTTGCGTTCCTGCGGCACGTGTTAGAGTTTTTTATTTAAAATAATTAATAAAAAATAGATGCCATATAATGCAAGGGACCTGGACAAGCCCATCGATAGGATCACAGGTTAGGCCAAGATTGTGCTCTGCCTTATCGATCAGAATGTCCTCCAAACGAACTGACAGCACACCATCTTACCAATACCAATCTCTGCAGCCTAAGCAAACCTTAGTCATCTGTGACGTACAAAAGAATCCATGACCCACTTGTAATACCGTCTCGGGAGAAGCACCCATACATGCTGCAAAACCCGCACTGGCCATGGAACAAGCCACTGCATCACGTCAGCACTACGAAACGTAGTGTCAAAGGTGAATTACCTCCGACTTCAGCCTGACAACCACCCTCAGCGGCAGATATGGTGCTGCCACGTTTGAATAGCATCCCAATGGCCTGAAAATACTACCGTGTCAACCTTTGCTGATGCACAAACCGGAGGCAAACGAACCGAAGCAGTCAATAAGAACGTCTGGACAGATTTCTCGGGATCGTCACTGACAAACTCAATGATGTATTTTAACACGGCAGGTATAACGCCAGCCGCGCCATTAGTAGGGGAAGTGACAATGCGCCCGCCGGAGGCATTCACTTCATTAACTGCGATGGCATAGCAGGAGAGGAAATCGACAGCGGGGATCATTGTCTTGCGCTTAAATTTAGCACCATCAGTGACACAGTTTGATTGATGGCGAGCGTTACCAACAGGGGGCATAGGAAGCACTGCGTGATCGAACGACCCCGTTACGCGGGGTGCACGAGTATGTGTCTGTCGGGACGCAGGTAGTTCGTGATGATCCTGTTCGAGAGACGCGGCGACTTCTGGGTTTTCGGGTGCTTCTATGACACCTACAGAGGTTGAGGTCGAATCGGAACCAATAAGTTGTATACTTGGCATTCCGATACCTGGGTAAAACCTTTGCCGCGAAGGTTTTGAATAAACAAAATTCACACAAGGTAACAAAGCTCACCCTCGCATGAGGCGCCTGTAAAGTATAGGAGCGCGCCTCTGCAGCCTCAACCTACCAGGCAAGCTCTTATCGGTAGCTGTAACTCCTGTGCGGATGCAGTTGTCCATAACAGCCCAGATGCGCATCAGCTAGAAGGATTATCAATCGCTCTTTCAAATACAACGTCGGGGGAAATACCTTGTCATGAATTTCATGTTCGGAGTAGCCAAAGTAGCGTTCGTTGTCGTGGACGATTTGTGCAATGGTCAGCTGGTAGAAAATCAGGCTAAGATCGGCACATGAAGCCAAAGAGACCTACATTGTGCTTCCTCGTCAGGGCAAGGAGACTATTGCCTGACTCAAAAGGGTACGGTGGATGGCCGGGATCATTGAGTTCATGTTGATCATGAATGGTATCGCCTTTTTCCACCGTATGGGTCTGATGTAAACGAGCCCCATGCACAGTATGCTTGTCAACACCCTTGTAAAACAAGTTTTCGTCGACTTCTGGGAGGTTAGGAAGCAAACCGGCAGGTATATGTACCACGAACCCTTAGTCTTCTCATTTACAACGAAGCCTCCGCCGACGCTGTGGAAGGTCGATACGGTTGTCATACGGATGATATAACATAGGCTTTACCTAAAGTACTCATTTGTCGCCAAGAGATCACCGTGTTCATCAAAACACGAAAAACGCATACCGTTAGGATGCGTTTTCAGAACCTGATCCCAGCGCCACAACATATCTCTATCCATGTCAAAATGTATTGGCCGTTTTCCGCCAAGATGTAAGCTCTTGTTTCGTAAGATAGCGTTGTAGCGAGAGGGAATAGTGCCACAGTCGATGGTCTCGGGATCAGATCCCTCGAGGCCAAGAAGAATTGCTTGGGGCGTGTGGTGCCTTGAACGAGAAATAAATTCTACGGAAAAATGGGGAAGTCTCATGACGTACCCTTTACCTGAGTGGCAAGGAGAGTCCGGGATGTCAGTTAGCTTCAGCGAGATATTATTCCAGAACCGACCGGTTGCCGCAAGTGAACCATAACTGAGGGTGTCAGACGATTATGCAGCTGGTATCATGTAATGCTCACAGAACTATCTTGATGTTCTTGACCTTGTATGCGTTAGATGGAATTCTGGGCGGAAAGGGTCCCTTTACATGCCTGGTCAAGCAATCTCAATTCTTTGAGATCAGTGATGAATATTTTGCCGGCGCGCATGGGACCGACGGTGTGTGAGCTGCTTGGACCAACTTGGGACTTGGATTAAATTCGCCATCTAGGCAATGGCAGAGAAGGAACACACCACCAATACTGAAGAGGTCGAATGTTGAGATGACAGCATGACCTGGTTTGATTTCGACAGGAGGGTCGATGTCCCTGGCTTGGCTTAAAGTGACATTGTTCGTAGGAAAGTTGACTCGCGGAGAGTGAGAAAGGCAACGAGTGTGGTCGCGTCGGTGAGGTCTGGTCGCCAGAGCGAAAGGTATGCGGGGCCGCGCACGGAGTGTGACAGAGAACATGTGGCCAAGAGTCTAGCGGGTGTTAGTCTATGGGCACACGATCAGGACGGTCAGGAATTGAGACGTGGTGGGCATCCGAAAATGGAAGGCGCAGTGTTCCGCACCGTACATCGTGCCATTTGGAGGCGCAGCGGGTGCTGCCAATGGCAACGACCGCGTGCCCAATGGAAGGCCGGAATGTATCCAGGGCTTCGAGGGGATCGTGCCACTAGCGCAGCTGTATTTAAGTAAATATAAATAATGTAGAGGTTACCACGCCCCAATCAAATGCAAGGCAGGCAGGCGGACCGGGTCGTCATCCTCGCAACCACCGCTTCGTTCTTGCTACGATCTCTCCACGACACGTTCAAGCCATACCCTTCACGCCGACGACACATACCTGTTTTTCTCCGCAGCCCTGAACGCGCACCTGACACATATCCTTCCCAACAGATATCTCAAGTCTGCCCATCACCATCGCTCGTCGTGAGCAGCGATGAGCTCGCCCCCAAGCTCCTCCTTTGACAGTTCCCACATCCGCGAACGCCACTCGTCTTCCAACTCGACCTCCTCACGCCCACCAGCATCCTCCTCCACTACCTCCCTGCCACCGTCATCCTCTACGACGTCTGCCACTAATCCGACGACCCATCCAATCTCCCTCGATCTCCTTCTCGCGCAACATGCCCACGCTCTGAACCCCACTCTCGCTGCTCTTGACCAGGCCATTTCAGAACGAAACATTTTCTCCGGCCAGAACACTCAGCTCTGGAAACTGATCGAAAAGCAGCGCAGTGGCTACAATCAAGTTCTCAAGGAGCTCGAACGCATACGTGCAGAGCGCGATACCTACAAGGCCCGCCTCCAGTCTGCTGCGCTCAGTGTTGAGCTCACCAAAAAGGACAAGGACCGGCCCAAGCCATTACGGCCATCCACATCCAACGCTGCCATGTCAATTGTTTCTGAGAATGGTTCGCTTGATCCGCACCCGTCCATATCGCGGAACCCGTCTGATACCTCACGTGGGTTTTATCTCCCTCCTCTTCTCATCCCTCATGCAATCTTTTGGCAGCCCCAAATTCCCGCGATAACAGTCTTCCTGCTGTTTACCCTCAGACACACGATATAATCGGTGGCGACGTTCAAACGCCCCAACCCGGCGCGTCCTTCAATAATTCTTCGTCACCCGTCTCTGGACCCCTTAGATCAGTGGCTCTTCCCCATGGACACTCTAGTGCATCGTCAATTTCATCACCACAACCTCGCATAAATGAAACAGA
>JBBPKG010000132.1:0-51875 GCA_038089115.1 Fistulinella cinereoalba | reverse complement strand
CGAGTCGTCGATGGCCGATTCCTGGATCCAGACGAGCTGGTCATCGCCGGGCAGTGGGACGACCACCGGAGGGTTCCCCGGGACGAAGTGGGTGAGGCAGTGGGATTCAGCGGGCTTGAAGATGGCGCGCTCGCCATGGATGCCATAGAAGCTGTCTGCCAGACACGACGGAATAGACTGTCCAAGGACGTCGACGGCGAAGAGCACTGCGGTCGCGGACATCGTATCTGACGTAGCAGCCGAGCGTAGTGATGTAATAGTAAGTTACAAGTTGACAATATTCCTTATCTCATTTGTTCCCTATCCACTTCTTCGGGACCCCCTTCGAGAGCAGAAACGCGGTCACTGCCTTGGTCTGCTTCCCCTGCACCAGCACTTGCATCCCCGCCGCTTTGCCGGTCCCCGTAGGTGACACTGTGACGACGTCATTCGCAACTTGAACAGCTGATAAACTCGCGTCCTGACTACCTACCAGACGTCGAACCTGCACACAGCCGTCGGAGGTCGTCCGCCATCTCCTGTGCATCCAGGAAAAACGGCTCAAAACCAGTCACCAGCGTGGTGGCCTTCCTACCACCCTGCCGCGTCTTGACCACAACCGAGATGGGTTTCAGCTGCCCCTCCCTTCGGTACAATGAACATCGACACCTGCACGACTAATATGCGACGTACTTGAAAACCGGTTCCTTTCCATCCATCCGTATCTCATACCAACTCTGCATCTTCTCTGATAATCTCTGCACGACTTTCTCTCGCTTTACAAACTCGAGGCTATCAGGAGCTTCACCTCTGACGCATACTGTCGAGAGCAACACGTCGTCCGTCCCGACATTGACATACGACTGGTCCTGCGGGTTTGTCAGTCGGCGTGCGGCAACGTACTTGTCAACGGCTGCTTTCAAATCCAACGGGGTGTACCATGCCGAAGGGCTGTGTTACGTTATCGCAAGCGAGACCAAGTCGCGCAAAGAGCACGTACTCGAATCCTCCCTCCGCAAAAAACTGAACTGACCCACTCGCGGCATGCGGTTTCAACAGCTCCTTCACTTCCATTTCTTGCACTTTGGTCCTTTCCTCTTCTTCCCTTTTCTCTCTCTTTTCCTCCCTGATTTGTATGTCTCGAAGTGACGTATACGGTCTATGTGCAACCACATCGGGATGGGTAGCCGACACGCTCAGCACCAGTGGCTCCGGTTTGATGTCTTTGAGCGACAAGATTCCCTGCTTATCCAGAACCTTGAAAAATCCAAGAAGAGACTTGTAACTAGAGTGTTTGATGTCGATCAGCGGGTACGATGGCGGCTCTTCAGCAGATAACGATTGCGCTTGTTCATCGGGCAAGAGCTTGGGCTTGGGCATGGAGGCAGGGCGGAAAGGGAGGATGTACGATGAGTAGAACGTACTTGCCGGTATAGGAAAAGACGCAGACGTCAGAGAGGCGAGCGTAGATTTGATGGCCTGGAGGACGGCCACGCGTAGGATCTCGGACACCTCTGATCGAGCTTCAATCGAAGGATGGTTTCCGGCGAATAGAACTCACCTTCCTTGGGGAACGCCGATTCACTTGGGGCAGATGCCGGGGATTCACCCGATGGCAAGGGGTTAGCGGCACAGTCCGGGTTGACGACGACCTCGACCTCGACCTCTTGGTCGTCGCCAGCACCAGCCGGCTCCGATTGTACGTCCTGCACATCGCCTTCCTTGAGCTCAGTCTCACCCGGTGGGTCGTGCTTCCTTCCCATGTCGAACAAGTGGTCTTTCCAGGTATGCAGCACATGCACGGCCTTTCCCTTGCCACCTGCCGTCAACGTGTTGAAATCCACTGCTAGTCTCCCGACTGCGAGTGGAGGCCCACACATTGAAGGAGATCTACCAGTGGTGTGTTGTGTGATGCTAACGAGCTGCTGTGGCGCCACTTCTGCGCTGGATACCTGGACAACTACAGGCGGTTCAACGTTGGAAATGATAATTTAAGCGTAGTTTTTGCTTACCACCAGGAATCATGAGGTCAGCACCACCAACAAGGATGGGTATCACTGATGCTGGAGTGGTCATTCGAGGCAGCAGGTCATACTTCTTCCACAGAGTATAGACTGAAAGGCAAACAGAGCAATACATCAGGGATTGCTATCAAAGGATAACAAGTAGCTACCTGTAGGAATGAGGTCATCGACTCCCTTGCCGATCGTGAACCAGAGTGGATCGCCTTCGGGCGATAGATAGACCACCTGGGCGAGTAAACAAAGAGATGAATGGCCGCAGGCAGAGTAATGCAGATACACACGCCAGGATCATTTGTATAGGATACCATCTTTTGCGACATCAGCCCATCTGGTATGAGCAAGTCACCGAGCTCAGCAGAGACGCCGTACGCCTCCACAACGCGCTGCTTGAGCTTGCGTCGATCGGACCCACGAATGGGCGCTGTTCGCCGTTCAACTGATGTGATCGTCACGGAAATGCGTGAACGAGGACATGCCTGAAGTTTTGATACTGGAGAACTGGTTCTTGAACATGGTTCGTTTGCAACATGGCCTTGGAAGCGTAGCCGGGTAGGCAAACCTAGTGGTGCTCCGAAAAAGGCAATCTAGCAGCATGCAGCGACGGCGACAACAGTTTTACGAGAGACGCAATGCCTCGCGCGACGTCACAACGGTTCTCAAAAACACACCCGGCGCCCATCAAATCGGCAGCGTCTGGGTCGTCGAAAAGTCATGACAGCAACGAGGGCTCGTCGACAGGCGTTCGAAACCCGATCTTTAACACCGAACGATTTGGCCAGCATATCCTCAAAAATCCCCAGATCGCTCAGACGTAGGTATCCGTTTATGTCTGAAATTGCAGATTTATTACCCTTTTTTCCTTGCCGACGCTTTAGAATCGTAGACAAGGTATGTCGCCCGTATATATGGGTGTATTTCCGAGCTGAGGGTTCTTCAGGCCAATCTCCGTCCCACGGATAAAGTCCTCGAAGTTGGCCCCGGTACCGGAAACCTGACGGTTCGCATCCTCGAAAAGGCCAAACATGTCACTGCCGTCGAAATGGACCCCCGGATGGCAGCCGAAGTTACAAAACGTGTGCAGGGAAAGTGCGTGTCGATATGCCTCCCTCACTAACACCTCAACATGCATGCCATTTCCAGACCAGAGCAACGAAAGCTCGACATCATCATCGGTGATTTCGTCAAGGCAGAGCTGCCGTATTTCGACGTCTGTATATCCAACACGCCTTATCAGATCTCGTCGCCGCTCGTCTTCCGCTTGCTCTCCCATCGCCCGCTCTGCCGCGTAGCAATCCTCATGTTCCAGCGCGAGTTTGCGCTTCGACTCGTGGCGCAGCCCGGGACTGAGTTGTGGTCGAGACTGTCGGCCAACGTGCAACTCTATTCGAAAGTCGATCTCATCATGCATGTGGGGAAAAACAATTTCCGGCCGGCGCCGCTGGTGGAGTCGTCGGTAGTGCGCATTGCACCGCTCGACCCACCGCCGCCGGTCAAATTTGAAGAGTTTGACGGCCTCGGTCGGATTGTGTTCTCACGGAGAAACAAGACCGTCCATGCGACGTTCATGGCCAAGGGCGTGATAGAGATGCTAGAAAAGAATTGGCGGACGTGGTGTTCCCTACAGGACAAGGTGCAGAAGTTCCAGTGTACGCGGCATCATAGATCTTACCTATGGTTAGATGATCGATGAGAGCGTCGGGATGAAGGCAAGAGTAGAAGAGGTGTTGACTTCGACGGAATATTCGGAGCAAAGAGCAGCGAAAATGACGATAGACGATCTTTTAAAGTATGTTCATTCTTGATGACCGCAAGCTCCTCTGATCCATGGGCGCCATTAGACTTTTATGTGCTTTCCACGACGAGGGTATTCATTTTGCATAGCCATCGTGTGTCTGGCCCCAGGGGAGGACAGGACTATTACTGAATAACTTTGGGAACAGAGTGTTGCTTCGACTTGACAATAAAGTCTAGCGGGGGGCGGACAGAGCCCACAAGTGCTGGTACCAAGTTATGAAATTGGCTCAGGCCTTTTGCTCAGTGGTCAAGCACCTCAGTTCAACATAGTAGCAGCAACTGGCTGCTGTTGAGTCCTGAGTTTGATCCCTGCTGTTGACAGTTTATTAATTTGCTTCCTTTCAAGTGCTTGGCAGCATGTGATGCCTTAGGCATGGAGGAAGTGTTGATCTGGGCTCACAGCAACTTGATCTTTGAAGGAACTCCAGTAGTGACTGAGTAGCTTTGGGAACAGAGTGTTGCTTCCACTTGACAATCAAGTCTCTAGTGGGGGAGACAGAGCCCACAAATGCTAGTACCAAGTTCTGGTACTGGCTCAGGCCTTTTGTTCAGTGATCAAGCACCTCAGCTCAACACTTTATTGTATTAGGATTGTGACACCAAGTCCCAGTGTTTTCATTGTATGCCCTATCATGCTTGCCCTCAGGGGCCTATGTCTTGTCGTATTGGCATGTCCCCTCGGTCGTGGTTTGAAACATCATGTGACGCGTAGCATAGCGGTTCGGTTCGCTTGCCCGCGCTTGGGCTACGGTAGGCGCTTACAGTGAGCGCTGCAATCAGACCTCATGCCTTCCACGCGCCAACGGGCTGTAAATACACATGAGGGCGTCTCTCTATATACAGCATCTGCCCTCGTGTGTACTATCTCGAACTCAACTGGCAAGTCAACGCCGCGAGACCATGATCCCAGTCGACAGCATATTGTTTGCTGCGTTCTCTTTCGTCGCCACATTTGCGATCTGGAAACTCTTCAAAGTCATTCATCATGAAGTCACATCGCCCCTCCGCAACCTACGCGGCCCCAAACCATCAAACTGGTTTTATGGAAATTTGCAAGATATGTGGAATGCCGTCCGTCGTCTTTCCTATCGTACTTGTCTTGATGCGGGCCAGGGCGGCATTGACTCCCATATAGGAGTGCTCTGTGCTCCAGGAGGAATGGGTGGGACAGTTTGGCAGCACGCTGGCAGTGAATGGTCTCTTCAATGTAAGTCACTAGGTCAACATCTTCCTCAGCTCTTAACATATTGGCCCAAAGCGTGTCCGACTATTTACTGTAGACACGCGGGCAATCAGCCATATCCTCTCGCACAGTGAAGATTACCAAAAGCCCTTCCACGTCAGGTATAACTTAGCACAGGTCCTCGGTGAAGGTGGGTCATTCTCTCGTCAGGTTGCTGCTTCCATCAGTAATGATGGCACCTAGGCCTGATTTTCGTTGAAGGTGCCCAGCATCGTCAACAGGCTGGATCAGTTTTTTGTTCCTTGGCAGCGCTTACAGATCCGTTTTGTGAACAGAGGCATATCATGGTGGTTACCTTTTTGCATACACATGCCGTACGAGCGATTAATTTGACCTTCAGAATCCTGCGTTTGGCCCAACACAAATTCGGGCTCTCACTGACACCTTTGTGGAAAAAGCTGTACAAGTACCTCATTCCTTCCACATCGACTACTCAATATTGAATATAACTACTTCATATAGCTTCGCGATGTATGGTCGTCTGAAGTTGCCAAAGATCCCAGTGGAACCACCACCGGAGTTCGCTTTGATGTCGTGCAATGGCTCAGTAAAACGACACTCAACGTCATTGGCCGTGCAGGTGAGTCATCGTTATCATGCAATCGAGAATCCCCTGAAGATTGTCAGGTTTCAACTTTGACTTTAATGCTCTCGATCCGAATGGGAAACAGAATGAAATGAGCGAGGCTTTTGCAACTATAGCTGAGGCAAGCCAAACACCATCCGTCCTGTCTATTCTGAGAGCGTGGATTCCACCTTTGCGCCTCCTCGTTAGTAACGCACCATTCTTCCCGTACTAAAGTTTGTGTATTCATCAGACTATAAGCCCGACGATCGTGCACGAAGAGTTCAGGTTGCGCAGCATACGATGATACGCATCGGCAGAGAACTTTTATCCAGCGCCAAAGCGGCGGCTCGCGCGAGTTTGACGGAGAATGGACCGATAGAAAAAAACAGCTCGCACGGTCGAGACTTATTGTCATTGCTTGTGAAGGCAAACATGGCGACGGACGTGCCAGAGAGTCAAAGGCTGTCAGACGAACATGTATTAGCGCGTGCGTTTCCCCATACTTCAATAGCTTGACTCGATTGGACACGTTCTTGTACAGAGGTTCCCACATTCTTGGTCGCTGGCTATGAAACAACAAGGTACATACGATGCCATGTTTCTGTAAACTGAATCTGAACACGTGCGACAACAGCATGGCCACGACTTGGGCACTCTACGCGATGTCGATTGCACCTGGAATTCAGACAAGGCTCCGTGGAGAAGTCACGTCTATTCATACAGAAAATCCGACAATGGATGAACTCATGGCGCTTCCCTACCTTGATGCGGTCGTAAGAGAGACCTTGCGCGTGTACTCTCCCATTCCGAATGCTGTGCGAATCGCAATGAAGGACGATATATTACCTGTTGAGAAGCCATTCAAGGACAAGGGTGGCGTCATTCGCGACTCTATCAGGTCCGCTTTGTGTACATCATCGGGAATCCAATGTTTATAAGACACGCAGGATCCGAAAAGGTGATATGATCGTCATTCCAATCCTAGCAGTCAACATGTCAAAGGAATTGTGGGGAGCTGATGCACATGAGTTCAAGTGCGCCGTTTCGCCTTTCGTAGCACGGGTCTGACTTGTTACTTTTGCATCCCATCACCAATTATAGACCGGAACGATGGGAAAGTGTCCCGGAGTCCGTATCGCGTATTCCGGGCGTGTGGGGCCACCTTATGACCTTCCTCGGTGGTCCGAGAGCATGCATCGGATACCGATTCTCCCTGATCGAGTGAGTGCATTTTGACCGCACACCGCGTGCCTTCGGGGACTAATCATGGCGTACAAACATAGGATGAAGGCGCTTCTCTTCACGCTCGTACGTGCGTTTGAATTCGAGCTTGCTGTACCGGCCAGCGAAATAAGTAGAAGGACGATGGTTGTGCAGCAGCCTGTGTTGCGTGGTGATCCAAAGGGTAAGGCCCAGCTTCCGTTGTTAGTTAGGCCGTGCAAGTAGGCATGAAACCCTCGGCGGGAGTGATGGTGATGGTAATCTATGTACGTGCATTAGTTGATGTTCGCTTTCCCCGTCTGTTGTATGCATATCATCAACTCGGACCTTCTCGCTTGAGTGCCTCAAGGTTCCCGAGGACTATGTCACGTATTCCGGGCAAGGGTAGACTTGCCATCGAAAATTTATTGGTAATGAAGGTAACCAATACTTGTTGGATGTCAGGCAGGACTATTTGTACGAGGCCAATTATCTTTGTTCTCCGCCTGAGATAAAGGCTTGCCCTCCGCTGAGTGGCTGCGCTATCCTGATGTTATCCCACGTGAGCCTCACGTGAGTGTGCAATCTAATCACGTGATTCCACTTCACGCGAGTCTGATCTTGCAAGCTGGATTGACTTTGACTTTGATGGGTGTTGCTGGCTTGTGGGAGGTGATTGAACTCGCTCTGGCAGCTCTGCTTTCTGACAAACCTTGAATTCGTAGGTTCTGCGCCCTGCTGGCGAGGTTCGATCGCTCACCGAGCTGGCTGTCGAGGACGGTTTCAACGCCAACCAAACTCATCGAGGGTTCCGCATTGGCATTGACGCATCCATCTGGTTTTTCCATGCTGCGTATGGCAGAGAAGGTGAAAACCCGGAACTTCGCACCTTGTTCTTTCGTTGCTGTCGCCTGCTCCAATCCCCATTGCTTCCACTCTTTGTCTTCGATGGCCCTAATAGACCCGCTGTCAAGCGCGGAAAACGCGTCGGTGGGAACCAGCACTGGCTCACACAGGGCATGAAAAACATCATTGACGCGTTTGGCTTTGAGTGGTGGGTTGCACCGGGTGAGGCTGAAGCCGAGCTGGCCTATCTCAACCAAGTTGGCGTCATCGATGCTGTCCTCAGCGACGACGTGGATAATTTTCTTTTCGGTGCTGTGATGGTCATTCGAAAGTACGTCCTTGTATATTCTCGAGTCCTGTGTTATCTGAGGGTTGCGTAGCCCGAGCAATACGCTGTCAGGTAACCGCGCGCATCCTGTCAAGAACGCACAAGGGAAGGATGACGGAAACCACGTCGTTACGTACACCGCTGACGCTATTGGATCCGATCCATCCGTTGCACTCTCGCGTTCGGGCACCATCCTGATCGGCCTTCTATCAGGTGGAGACTACATCCCTGCAGGTCTCCCTGGGTGCGGTCAGAAATTTGCAACCGGTCTTGCCCGCGCTGGTTTCGGCGACTCGCTGGTGACGGCCGTCGCCAAGCTTAAAGGTAGCAAGCTGGATGCCTTCCTTGACGAATGGAGACAGGATATCAGGCATGAGCTCAAGACGAACAAGAGCGGCCTTTTACCCTCAAAGAAACCTTCCCTTGCAGCCTCGCTTCCCGACGACTTTCCATCCCTTCCCGTCCTCATGTCTTATGCGGATCCTCTCACATCCAAAAACAGGCCCACGAGATCCAAGTCCAAGACCCCGGTCGGTGTGTGGAGAAACGATCCTGACCCAATGAGAATTGCTGCCCTCTGCGAGCTTTATTTCGAGTGGGGCGTCAAGGATGTGATCGTGCAAAGGTTTAGAACTGTCCTTTGGCCCGGAGTCGTTTGTAGGGCGGTCCGGAGGGCTATCATGGATAAAGATGACCGTGGATACCCGAAGCTAGCCGGTGCATGCCAGGGGAACACCGACAGCAGAGAGGAAGACGATGATAACGTTACCATTTCTTCATCACCCACCAAACAAATTTCCTCTACACTATCCACTCTCGCACTGTCGTCCCCATCAAAGTCAAAGAAATCCTCGACTCCGGCGTCGGATTCGACTACATCTACATCTGAATCATTTTCCCTCTGCTCGATTGTCTCGCTGACCAGTACGTCTGCATCTTCCCTGTCTCCGCTTCTCCTCGAAGTCCTCTCTCAACGTACCCACGTTTCCACCGATTCTACACTCGAATACCGCGTCCTCGTTGACCCCGCCGCGCTCGTCGAGCGTGCAGAGAGCGGCGTGAAAGGTCTTCGACCTCCTCTTGTCGGTGGGCTAGTTGGCATTGACACCGAAGAGGAAGACGAGGGCGACGACGCAGTCGACCAAGATGCAGACGAGAGCGGGAGCGATGATGCAGTTGAACGCCTCGAGACCGCTGCCGCTGCAGCGGCCAAATCGGGCCCAAAGAAGAAACGCAAGGCGCGCCGAGAGGTACCGACGACGCCATTGAGGTTGTGGTTACCGGCGTGCATGGTGCACGCGGCGGCACCTGCGCTGGTAAAGACCTACGTGGAAAAGAAAAAGGCGCGTGATGAAAAGAAGGCGAAACGCGGGACCAAGGGGAAGCGTGGTGGGGGTATAGGCTCGAAGGCAGGCGTTTCTACGTCAAGAACGAAGGCGAAAGATGGTGCGGATGATGGTGGTGATGAGTCAGCGTCCGGGTCCTCTGCCCTCAAGGCCACAGCTTCGTCGGACCGAAAAACCAATACTGGGAAGATTGGAAGTGGTGGAGGAAGGAGAAGGGCAAAGAAGGCATCTGAGGCCCAGGACGAGGCATACGAGTTGATCGACTTGAGTGGTGGGGAGAGCCCGTGTTCAGAATCTGGCGAGGGTGTTCGAATCAGTGCAAAAGGGAAGGGCAAGACGCGCCAAGTCGACGCCACGAAATCAAGAGCGAAGCCAATGAAGCGCATTGTAACGGATAAAACGGCAACGGCGAGCGTCACGGTAAAAGAGTTCTACAAGATGACGAAACCATCCACGGCGAAAGTTGCGAAGTCGAAATCGATCCATACATCCAAGCACAACCTCAAGTCCTTATACGAAGAGGAGGAAGAGTCCACGGATGCCGCTACTGCGCCCCCATTGCCATCATCATCGCGCCCACTTGACTTGCTTCGTGCCAAATCGAAGTCCAGCACCGTCGTTCCCGACCCAGTTAAGGCAAAGCCTACGGTCCTTCCACGGCGAAGAGAGGAGGCATTGTCTTCAAGCTCAGCACCTGCCCGGGCATCCAAGTCAAATCCCAGTGTACCAAAGCTACCGTTCCAATTAAATGCACCGGTTCCGCGGGCAAGGAAAAAGCCCTTGTTCGTGGACGTCTCTGATGCAGATTCGGACATTGAGGTGAGCGACATTCAACGTTTGTTGTCTGGGGCGACAGCGACCACGGCGGCCTCTGATGCGGTCGGAAAACAAAGTAATTTGGTCAGGCTGTCTCATGATTCGATCCAAATTGGCGAGGAACTGATGATACACACAGAGCGACGGCGTTGGTATACCCTTGCAACCATGCACCACTAAGAACCTTAAAGTGGTAGATGGTGTGATCGACCTGGCAGTGAAAAGGGCCGCGGTTCGGTCGAATAGTACCCGGGCCATGTCCATACCCGCGAATACAGTTGTCCCGGTCCGCCCCGCTTCTACTTTGTCTCTTGTTACAAGCAAGAATACAGATTCTGGTCCAGGCGACAACTCGGGTGATAGACCCTCTACACCAACTTCACGGTCACCGTCGAAATTGGCCCATATTCTGATTCCTGGATCATTTATAGAAAGCGAAGATGAGAAGCGAATCGAAGAAGACGAACTCCCAGTGTTTCATCGCGAGTCGAGAACGAAGAAGCCAAACGGCCCGGTTGCTCGACCTGCGCCGCGGCCATTTCCAATGCAGTTTGGTGCCGGGTCGCCCACATCTCCATGCACTCCCGTGCTTGGGGACCAGAGAGCCGGGTGGGGCCGGCGGGAGCGTGGTGGCGGCAGGGGCACTGACGATGACTCACTCGAAATCGTGGACGTGTTCACGACGTCGCAAGGCCCTCTGCCACCGCAATCTCCAACGCCAAGCCCTTCGCCCGTCAGGTGCCTGTCCGCCCAAACTTCGGTGAAACGAGCCGCATCCACATTCACGACTTCAGGTCATGGGTTCCCCGCGAGCCCCACCAAGGTGGAGCCCTGGACCTCCCAGACGGATGGCGCTGAACGACACGGAAAGACGAAAGAAGAACAAAGACGAAAGCAAAGACAGCGCCAGGATGTGTCATCAGACAGCGACGCGTGCCCATCTGAAACTGAGGGAAACGGGGTGCTCAAGTCCCCGCGCAAATCGGCAGCGCATTCGTCACCGCGGCATGATCGCGCGCGTGGGCGCGTATCGACGTCCCCGGTACCCTGGACGTCGTCATCACATCCTGAAACGACGACAACTTCTCCCGCAGACGATGGCGCGCTGTGCACGCGATACAGCACCGCTGGTGATCGCATCGGGCGAAAACCTCGGGCGAGCGACCTTTCCGCGATTTACATCTCGAGCGAATCCGAGGACGAAGTCGATGTCAGACTCGGTGTTGATGACAAAGTGAGTGGCGGCGGGGTAAAGCAGCACCCAGACGAGGGCCGGAGTCAGGATTGGGACAGCACGTGTTCGGATATGGGTGGATGGGCGGACAGGGCCGTTATATTGTCTGCCCCACCATCTCCTGCTGCTCGTGCGCTTTCCCAGCCTGCCGATGATGGCACTGTCGCTAGCAACCCCTCTGTGGGAGCCGTGCCCCCTGGTATACCCGTACGCCAGTCCAAATTCAAGCCTGCAAATGTTTCTGCGCCGGCTCATACACCTTCAACGATGTACAACGGATGCGCGCCGTCGACACATGGTGTACCCGTCAATACATCCAAAGGACTTACGGACGCTCGTCTTGAGGATACGGTCATGCCGCTTCCGGTGTCGGGTGGCCGCTCCCGTGCGCCCTTGCTGGTTGCACGCGCTAGGCAAAGTAAAAGTGGATCCGACAGTGATGTGATAGATCTCACTTCGGACTAGTACGACTCATTTTTTGGCGGTGGCTGGTGTCATGATTTCTGTTCATCGGTTATTTAGTCATCGTTCATTTTGTTTCGACTGAGCGTATGTCAGGCATAATTTTGCTTTGAGAATTGGCTTAGAGACCGACTTCACCGTGACCACGGTCTGCAGAAGGGCTAAATGGATGAGCGTGGACACGATTGTATCATATGACAGCCTGTAAGTGGGGACATGAATGGACGCGGTCACATAAGTCCAGCATCATGATGATCCGTAGCCCCTTCGCTGCCACCTAATGCGCGCCGTCACAACCACAACAAGGACAAGGAGGGTGCGCATTGTTCACTTTCACTGTACCCCCTCCTTTCAACTTTTTCCTGCTACCATCATGATGACTGTTGCTATCGCCGCGTGAGAAGGACGCGAGGACACGGGAAAAGACCCAGGTGATGTCGTCAAGGATCTCGGAAAGCGCTGTGAACTTTGCGTCCCCCTCCAAAATGGATGACGATAGCCATGCGACGCCAATGACAATTAAAACAAGGCCATTGGGACCACCACGCCTAAGATTGTCCCATACGACATCGGCATCTTCGTCACGAGGTAACGGCCAGTTGACGGAGTTAGTCTTGCCGGAAACAAACCGGGAGGGGGGCTGCAGACGTATCCACCATGCCCGAAAGGCAGGCATGAAACATTCCACGTCTACCTTACGAGCAACAACGATCGATAGACTTCGATGGTAGCTCATCCAGAGGGAGTAGTACTTTGGACGCTCTGTACCATCGAGCGAGGTCCCTATCTGATCTCATCATGGACCACATGTTAGTCGGAACGTTGGATAGTGATAGGTTCATTATACATACACGCCTGTCAGGCCAGCCCAATCTCTCCTGAAGGCCAACCCAGAATCTAACTACCTTGGCAATACGGTGCGGGGCCGGAACAGAGGAGAAAAGATCCATAGCTTTATTCGTCCAATTCCAACTGGATGCCGCATGAATTTTCTTTCTCTCCTGCTCTGTGAGCGGGATGGCATCAAAGTGATCAAGAAGACTAGGTATAATGACACGCATCAACGCCGCCTACACAAAATCAGCAGCCAAATACGTACGTGGATGAAAATCCAGGGTCCACTTTTTCACCCGTCAATCCGACCTTCAAGAATTCACTTGATGATTTTCTCCTAATCGTCAGTCGTCATATAGAACGACACGGCAGGACTCGGACCATTTGACTTACTTTTGCGCCACAGCGTTCATGCGATCGGGAAGGGAAAACCCCGCTTCGTCTGGACTATTGTTCCATATAGGTTGTCAACCAGTGCCAGGCGTGGAGGAGCAGAGAATATTACCCTTCCGAGTCGAATTCTGTGGAACCTCGACCTTGATTTGCTTAGCCTGCCCTCATACTACGACGTGATGGCGGATGGCAATCGCAACTTACTGAAAGCGCTGAGGCGGATTTTAGTCTGATCTAGTCGCGATGCAGAAGATCATGAACGCACCCTGCATGGCTGGTATCCTCGCTCGGCGTAACTAATGGCTGCAAGGGGGAGTCCAACGTCGTAATCGGGGGGAGATCCATCATCGATAAAACGAGAAATAAACAACAGTGATCAAAGCACGAGTGATGGCTGGTACTCTCAGAAATTAGTACTCAGGCCTAGGCCACATACTATTGCCAGAAGCAGGCTGATTGAACAAACCCTGCCATCCGGGTGGCCCGCGAAGTTCGAGTTGGATCAGATAAAGTCACGTTCACACTTCTTTATCGATCAGGAGGCCTTGAGGCGTGAGCATCTGGCGGTGGTGGCGGTTGGAATAAGAGTTGCCAGTTTCCGCTCCCAAGTATCTGACACTTGGACTGTGGGTCCATGTGGGCGCAAGGCTGGATGCTACTACTTTGCCACTCACGAAACAACGTGAACTTGAAAGCCCATACTAGTAGTAATATGAACGCCCTCTTATCGGGACAACGGGTGATACTGTATTACCAGTACGATACAAGCGGGGTACTACTACTGTACAGGTGAAAAAGTGTGTATGTGTGTCATCGACCTTGGCGCGGGATCCGTCGGTACAACAGAAAAGAGTCAAGACGTAGATGTGTTTGTGACGTGGATTGGATACAGAATGGTGTCAATGAAAAATGAAATGGAATGGGACATGAACCTTTTTTTTTTGGGTGTTTGTTTCCAGTGATTTGCGATAGGATGTAACAATGAACGACGAGGGAAAGAATGAAAACCTGGTCTTGATACGCGGGCTTGCCAAGGGCCCGTTTTTGTCTCAGCCACGGAAGTTGCACTGGATCCCGTTCTCAGTAAACCGTCGTGAAGTTCCTCGATCCTTCCTGCCCCATCACCCCTTCGCCTTCCCCTTTGCTCGCGCCAGCACCACCGGCCGCCAAGGACGAGGGATCTTCCATAGTGTTCCGCATGAACCTCTTCACGACCTGCAGTCGCTGCCTCCAATTGGTGATCACCTCCACCTCCGTCTCGTCCCGTTCCGTCTTCTCAAACACGTTTGCGAACCAGTCGCCCAGCAACGTGAGCTGCCTCACCAGAAGCGGGAGCTTTTCGGCACTGATCAGCTTAAAACAGCCGATCGGCGTAAAATCCTTCATGCCCTTCGCTCGCTGGACCGTCACTTTAAAGTACTCGTGGTCCACTTCGTGCAACGGCGCGGGCGCGCCCGGGCCTGAGGGCATCAAAAGCGGAGACTGCAGCGGGGAGTGCCTCACATCCACAAGCGCGGCAGCGGCCGCATTCCTGAAATTGGAAAACGCTGCAATCGCTCCGAGTGAATGAGGCTCGATGACGATGTTCAGAAACTGGAACTGGGTCGCGAGCGTATCGAATTTGTAGGGCCGGCCCCCGTCGTTCCACACGATCCTGACGTAGTCGTTGCCGATGTGCCTCTTCTTATTCACGCAGTACTCGTCGTCGGCTGCGTTGGGCATCATGGTGGCAGTGTGGAAGAGAACCTGACCAATGTCATCCCACCACGCATATGCATATTCCCCATCTTCATCAGCGCTGAGGCCACCGACGTAGACGTCGACTTGCCCGCGAAGATTGATAAGGCGCCCAATGCCTTCGAGGAAACGCGTATAAGCAGGCGAGCCATAGGTGTTTTGGAGGATCTCGAGTTCGTAGGTCTGGCCAGGGGCGACATACATAATTCCGACCTTGTGCGTATCAATGACGGGAGTGCGGTCCAGGTTTCGGAAGAGGGCAGGGAGGGCAGACTCGTCAATGATACGACGATGCGCTGGGGAATCGGGATAAGAGGAGAGCTGAAGCGGCAGGAACGAAGGATCGACCATAACTTGTTTTCTGCGCTGAGACGGGGCGGTTTTGCTCCAGACGTAGCCTGTGATCGGGTCGGGTGGAGGGAGGGACGGGGCATCGCTGGAGCTCTGGAAGACCTCCCGGATTTCCTGGTCAAACATGTCAGGGCAAGCGGCACAAGGCAGACAGGGGTTTCTCACACTATCATCGCTAGGCACCTGTTCAGTTTCTTCCACGGGATCGGGCCTTTCTGCCCTTGTTACTTCTCTCTCCATCAATAGACCTGCAGGTAGAGATACAGTATCCGGTTCAACCTCTCCAGGCCCAACAAGCGGTACATTCTCCAACTTGCAGAGGAATTTCGTGAACCCGGATGGGCGTCGCGAAATGATCTCGATCCATCCTAGTCGCGCCAACGCCCGGATGGTGACGATCGCGTTACCCATCAGCCATGATTTCTCCTCAATCGCAGGCTCCAATGAAGTCTGGCTGGACATGGCGGGATTCATCACAATCTCGCCGAGGACCGATTTCGCAGGTCTGGGGTCAGCACTGGCATAGGTGTATCGCGCCAGCCAGTCAAAGCACACCTCCGTCGGTTCATCCACCTCGGACCTGCCCTCATTGGCCAACAGCAGCTGCCTCGTAATATACGGAATATGTCGCGGTCGGTCCGGGAGCCTTACGGCCAAAAACCAAACGTAAACCACATAGAATGAGATCATCCGCACATACTGCGACATTGCCCATGATATGACCGGCGTCGTTCCCGGTCGGTTGTGATGCTGGAGGTATTGCAGAGCGACACCGAAGACCATTTTGAAATCGTCTTCGCGCAGGTTTGCATGTAGCTCGGGGATGGACCCAACGATGGCAAGAAAGCTAAGGATGTGAACCGCCATATCGGGATTGGACATGATCTGCGAGAGTTTCTCAAGGAGAGGAGGAAGACTGCGTTTGACAGAGGACGTCAATTCGAAAGCCGACAACGTGAGTGAGTGGAGACAACAAATGATGGTCGCCGGTTGGCCATTCAGACCTTCCCTGAGCACATCCACGAGCACATGCCGGAGGTGGACTTCAAAGCAACGACGATAGCTGATCAAAACGGATAGCGTGTGATACGCAAGGCCTTGAGCGTCGCGCGCTTTCAGGCCGACAGGCCATCGTTCGATGGAAGACCCCAGATCACCACCTGTGACACCAGAGCAGATGATCGTCAGCAATCTAGCGATAACTGACCGACATTTTGGACCACAGAAAAGATGCTTGTTGGACATTTGCACGGGCAAATGGCACAGGACGTAGGAGAGAATCTCCCAGTTCTTTTCCCCACTGAGGGCCCCCAGGATAGCAGCCAAGTAAATGTCGACCGGCATGACCCGTGACGATTCTTGCGCTGAATCGTAAGACACGATACCTTCGCTGGGCGTATCTACATCCATCGCGAAGAACGGAAGTGCCTCTGGGATAGACCAAAGACCGTCCTTCCATTTCACACCACTTGCAGTGTACTGGGGTGGAGAGATGGAAAGTGGAGCCCTTGAGTGGCTTCTGCTTGGCGTCGACTGTGACGGTCTGACGCCTCGTCCGCGTGAAGCCCTTCTTCCGTCGCGTTCCTGTACTCCCTTTGAACGGCGGGGTGGCTCCTCTTGGATGGCATCAGGGGGCTGTTCGCACTCGTCTTGATGTACAGGTTCAGGGCCACGTCCAATCAATGAGGCGAGGTTGGCAGCGAGCCCATCCGAGTCATAATGAGCTTCGACGAAATAGATACGATGGTCTCGGTCAGCTCGAATGCGCATCAGGAACTGCAGCGCCAAAAGTCGCGCTCGTGGACATTTCGCATCGGTGATCGTCTCCACAATAATTAGGAAGATCGATATCGCAAAGTCGACATTTTCTTGTGTCAATGAGTAGGGCGTGAACGCGAGTTGGCTGAATATTGCCACTAACGAGACCACTGCGAGGGATGCATGGGTGAAGGATGGCTCTGGAGGTGGTGAAGCGACGATGGGAGCAGGTGAGCTATCGGGCTGCTCTTGTGAGTGCTGTGATTGGGAACGTGACCCCGCAAGCGTCGACAGCAAGGACATGACAGACGGCAAGCCCGAGTCTCGGACGGAGATGTTGCGATACTCCGACTGTCTCCGCGAGACGAGGGGAGATGCAACATTCGAAGTGCTCCCGGAAAATGGGGCAAAGGGGCTGAGACTCGGCGTTTCCAATGTGTGAGCAGATGCAATATCGTCGTCGTCTTCCATGGCACTGTCCAAAGCCACCTTCCGGAGGAGCTCAACCATTTCCCTGGTGGATGTATATTTAGATGAATGGTCAGGTGAACGCGTGCGTCGGTTAACCGTGCGCAAGATCACTTCGTCAGCGAGAATCCTACCCATAACCAGGTTGGCTGCTGTCTCGCCACCGTCGTTCGCTCGCCTCTGACAAAAGTGAAACACGAGCTCTGCCAGATCCATCCTATAGCTGTGCATGTCCTTTAAAGAGTCATAAATAGCTTCGAGCGCTTTCATGACTTCAAGGCGAGTTAGAGGACGTGTCGAGCCGAATATAGTAGTGTTTGACAGGATGCTTTCCCAGTTGCTCAGCCAGTCCGGCGAGGCCGGAGACAAGTCATGCTGTTCAAACATGACTGCTGGGAGTTTAGCGGTATCCATATCAGTCAGGTGCTCGGCTATGGACAGCAGAGTGGCAGAAAGCGAAGGGTTCATGTATGTGTTGTGATCGCGCGCCAAGAGGGACGTCACAGTCCGTAGGAACGGTGTAGGGGCGTCATTGGGCTGTAGTAATGGGATGCTCATCGGCATCTCGTCTGTATTTCTGAGGATGTCGGGGTCAGTAATGAGGAGGACTGGATAATAGAAAAGTGACCGACTTGAGGGGACAAACAAATGATACCAAGTGACGTAGCGTCTCGCCAGCAATGTTGGCCTCTTCTTCATCCATGTCAACTCCATCTTCCCTTTCGTCAAATTCTTGAAAGATGTCCTTCAAAGTGCCCGCAGCCTCGTCGAGTATGCGATCCCTGTCAAGGAGGGTAGCCTCATCGAAACCTTCACTAGCCCGCTTTGCCCATGCCTCGATGGACTTGCACAGCATGCGCCCGAATTTTATCAGGTCCCAGCCCGACAAGTCGTCCTTTGACCACGCGCGTTCCATTAATTCCTTTTCGAGGTCCATGTGGCCGGGTGCTCCAGAAGATGTATAAGTGTGAGTGCTTAGTCTCGTGATGTACGCTCTGGCCATCTTGCTATAAAGTGCTTGACGGACATGGAAGCGCAAAGTGCGATGAGCCCCAAAGGAGATGGAAAGATTATGAGAGTCCAATGTCTGATCGGTAGGAGATAAATAACGTTTGAGTATCATCATACAGGATGCGCCATATGGCCCTGAAAAAAGCGAATGCAGCATCTTTTGTATCCGTTCCTCGAGTCCCACGGGCCCGCGGGGTCGACCGCTCATCACGGATAAGCGGGGTAATGGAGAAGCAAAAAAGACTTGGGCGCGGAAGAGCAGGGGGAGGATCAGAGTGAGTATTTTGGGAGCGAGATACTTTAGTTGGGAGTGCAGATGATCGAGGTAAATGTTGGTCATCAGTTCCGCAGGGTGTCTAGAGGGATAAACAGCAGAGGGCGGGAGCGAGCGGAGAGATGCGGAGGAGGAATGCCTCTTGTGCCCGTTCGACGCTGCTTTCGCGGCAGAAGAGGGGTCGCTCGGCCCCGTTGGAGAGGCGACAGTGCTGGCCTCCAGCGCGGGGAACGAGGACGGGATGTCGAGCGTTTTCGAGACCAGGGATGCGTAAAACTGGAGGACACTGGCGAGGTCGCCCTCTGAGATGCGAGCCACGGTGTCTGGATGTTCGAGGATGGAAAAGACAAAGGCGGCGAGTTGCTCGACGGTCCGCTCGCGATCGGGACGGTCAGAGGGCTCGCAGAGGAGGTACACGTCGAGTGCGCCGTTTATCCAGCTCTTGAGGAGATTCAACAAGGGTATCTCGATGCCAAAGGCTTCGCTTCCCCCCTTGGTGAGGGCGCGGAGGGCGCGGAGACGGCAGTCGCCAATCTCGGGCGACCAGGACGTGTGCAGGAGGAGAGAGCAGTGTGCGAGCCTGTCCGAGGTGGTGACGGCGCCGTCGTATCTCTCCCAGTAGATGGCCATGGAGTCGTATCCGGAGCACTGGAGCGGCGGGGGGGAGTCGGTGGCGCAGAGGGAGCCCAGGAGAGGGTTGAGGGCGGAGGGTGGGGGCAGGGGGGAGTGGGTGGGGATGGCGGCGGCGAGTGCGCGTGCGTGTGCGAGGCTGGGGACTGCGGGCGGGGAGAGGGCGTCGAGGAGGGCGTCAAAGGGGAGCGACTGGAACGGGGGCGGAGGGGGCGGGGGCATCGAGACAGTCTCGAGCCTGGGTCTGCGCCAGCCGGCGGTGAAGGAGGAGAACGTGGTCGTGTTCGATCGCTGTCTGTTTCTTGGGGCGTCTGCGTCCGTCTGCGGACGGGCCATCTCACCGACTTTCATTGCGCGAACGCGGCCATCAAAGAGCTGCGCGCGGTGTGCGACGACGGACTCACCGGCCGTGCAGGGGGTCAACAACGTCGTGGTTCAAGAACAAGAGCAGTCGTCAGGGCCCGTGCGGATGTGCGTGGGGACGACCGAGAGGGTTCGTCGAGCGCGCTGCCCAAGTCCTACTTACAAAGTCTCCCTGGACGTGGGCTAATCTATTCCCCAGCCAAGACCCCGGACACCACCTAATACCCTCTGCTACCTACATACGACTCGCCCAACTCACCCCGCACCACATCTTCCCTCGGGGCAGATCTACAGGCGATCGAGCATGCATACGGAAGTGGGCGGCTGCGAAGACACGGCGCGCATAACGTCAACTCCGCGCGGCCAATCTCGGAGAAGCAACCCACCGAATCACCCCAGCGGTGAACTTGGGTTCCACCTCGATCTCCCGCCCCGCATCATCCTTGCCCTTGCCGATTCGGAACACCGCCAGGATGCTCGCCATCCCCATCCACACTACAGAGTCCGCCACCCACTTCCCGGGGCAGTGTCGCCGCCCAAATCCAAAGGCCACGCGCGAACTCAGTGGGTCGCTCTCGATGACAGTCCCATCCTCATTCAAATGTCGCTCCGGCTTGAAGACATGGGGATCTGGATACTCGCTCTCTTCGTGGTGGATCTTCCTACAGAAATGGTCAACCCGCTCTGAGGGCCTCAATGGTCATCACCAACCAGACATTGGGCAAGATCATCGCTCCTGTCGCGCGTCAGAATGATGCCATTTGGAACGATGCCGTGTACCCCACCTTTCGGGATAAAATACCCCTCAAAGACGTCATCACAGGCAGTCATGTGAGGCAGCGCTACATGGCACACGCGCTCAGCCACGTCCACGAGGTAGCTTTCCCCCACAACTAACCTAATGGGGCAACGCTCTGCCACCTCATCGTCTCCCGTAGTACCGCCTCCACGTATGGCAATGATCTTCGATGGCCAAAATCGGGAAAGACATTCTCAGCCAGCACCGAATCGATCTCAGCTTGCGCACGACGTTGAGCTTCAGGGTAGAGCATCATGGCTATCAGGAATACTAGCAAAGTCGACGAAGTCTCCAACCACATTCCTCAGCCCACCAACTGTGCTCTACGGTGGCCTACTCACCGCATCAAGTCCCGCTGTCATACATCAAAACTTGAGCAAGCCAGTGCCAGAAACACAGAGGACGTCCGCACCAATGTACACAGTAGCAGCGCATTCCTTGATCGCCTTTTCATAGTCTGCACGTTCTTTGGTTGCATCCAATGCATCCAATAGCTCAGAAACCATGGATTTCGCGAACGACCCGGCTTCCTAGATTGGAGAATCATTCAGGGACATTAAGAAGATGGCCCCATACATTGTACACACCATGCCCTTTCTCACGTACTCAAACGGCCCATCCAAGGATCTCAACGAGAGCTCCTGTGATCTTAGCGCGTCTCTCTTGAATGCCGCCCCAGGAAACCAAGGCGGAATATTCGCCACTATGTCATCATGTCTCAGTTCCCCTTGCACCCGCACACACCTGGTGAACGCGTACAAAACGGAAAGGCGCTCAGCATCGCGTTACGCTCTGGAGGTAACCCGGAATTCAACAGCTGAACAAATTCGGCAAGTGATTTCACCAGCGGCGCGTCCAAGGAATCCATCTCATATCCATAGGTAAACGCCATGGTAATAGAGATGATATATCTAGACAGGATCAACAATACGCCTCCCAACACCGAGAACTCACAATTGAATGTGGTTATCGAAATCCTTGGGCGTGGTCAGAAGGTTCTGGACCAACTTCCTCGCCTTGGATCGATACAAACTCTGGTACGACGCAGCGCTCTCCAACTTGAGCGCTTGGTGGAACATTCGTCTGTGAGTTCGCCATTTCGGGCCATAGGGAAGAAACGCCGTGGTAAAGTCGATCCCAAACCTGTCAGTGGGATCAGACGTCGTTCGTTTGGCGAAAGGCTGCCTTACAGCTTGGTGACACATGTGGACGGACGCCCAGAATACACACAAGACCGTTTGTCAAGCAACTGTCTTGCGACTCTGCTAGAGTTGATGATAACGACGTCTTGACCAAGTAGCCGGCAATATACGATGGGCCCTGTCAAGTGGACGTTGAGCGTACGCAGGCAATTGTGACAGTGAAACACACGAACCATACTTATTTCGCCACATGCTGTACGTGAGCCATGGTTGCTCTAAATCGATATCGAGAATGTTCCCGATGAAGGGCAGAGGTTTTGGCCCGGGAGGCAACGGGAGACAGTTTCTTGACCTGGATGTGCGACAGTGGTAAACGGTACAACCAAGAACAATCAGAATAAGAGGGAAAATGTAAACTGAAGAGAGACACATCTTTGCTGAGCTGGCATCCCTCGACGGCCTCCGTTTTATACGAAGGTCTAGAGGGGTACCAATGCCTTAACGACCCCTGTTCAACGGTCCAGACTAAAAAAAAAAGGTTGACCACGTACGTTAGATCGCACGGCGAGATGATTACACGCTCAGAACCATCGGAAGCTTTGAGATGGAACAACGTAAGCGATAGTTTGGAGGTTAAAGCTCATGAGGATCATCGCATCGCCGGGTTCGGGAAAAAAAAAGAGGGTCAGTCAACTGCTTGAATCCTTCAGAAGCGCCTTCGCCGCGGTGTCTCTTGCCTAGGTTCGGGCTTTTTTGGGGATTGCAAATTTCTCTCCATTCTTCGATTACCTTGGTATTTACACTGCGACCGCTTCTCAAGAATCATGGCTTCCATCCCTGCGGCCTGAGGTCTGTGGAACGAGAATATTGATTGAACTGGTCATTACAAACATCAAGAGAATAGCCGAGGCTAAAGGCACACATGAATTGCATTCGTGGTGATCGTGATCAGGGTTATGACCGATAGGGGAAAAACGGAGGAACGATCCATGAAACGTAAATTGTTCCAGAGTGAGAAGAACTGGGTTCTGATGCAGAAAAAAAGGGGAGGCACCAACAACAAGAGAGGTGCGCTGATTGTGTACTTGCCGCTGTCTGTCATGGCTCTCACCGAGTCACAGAGGTAGAGATGGAGTGTCGCTTTGGGTTATGGTTTTGTCGTCCCTTCGACAGCGGAGATGTCGGCTGGAGTACGGGTTGCTGTGCAAGTCGAATGGGTCGAACACCGCAATCCCGAGGAGCTACCTCCCCACATTTGACGTGTGCCCTGTGGGCGGAAGATGGTGAGTGTACCAGCTATCTCGTTTTGCCACCAAGCGCATCGAATCAACACACCGAAGTCCACAGTCGTCACACTCCAGAACAGGTTTCCACCCAATTCTCTTGGCGCAAATGTCGCACTTCTGGACCAAAAGGGCACTCGAAAAGAACAACTCGAGGGGATTCCACCCTCCGTCGAGATGGCGTGCAGGCGAAGTGGATCCCGAGCGCTTTGCCCCTGGCCGGATTAATGTAAACCTGTGTAGCATAGCGGACCGTACGGAAGAATGTCCTTTGGTCGCCCTGGTGGTGGATGGGACAGATGATTGAGCGGTACGATATGTGTGAGCCGAAAGTATGGAATCAGAGCTAATAGGCGTCATGCTATCATCCGTGGAAGACGTCGCCCCCGGAGTGATAGGGTCCGATGTAGCATTCGGATCTGGGCACGGCCGGATCGTGAGAATTGAAGATAAGGATGGTGGAACGGTTTCAGTGGCGTTTCCCGCGTGTCCGCGAACAACGGTTGTGCTGTAGTCCGAGTACGTGCTTGAGGTGGTGTTTAGAAGGGGAGAAGTGCTGTTCTCGCTATTTCCTGGGAGGATGCATCAATGTATGCGCCCGCAGCACGAGTCAGAGTACCTACCGACGGTGGCCCCCCCATTACTCCAATCGCTGTTGAGGTGCATGCTCATATCGAGACCCACCACAGCATTCGAAAGCTCTTGATCACTGTCTTCTTCTCCGCTAGACAGCGCAGCCATGACATCTCCTTCCACCGCTGGGGTCGCATGTCGCACGTCCTTGCCAACACCAACGCCGAAACTGGGGATGCGAGGAGCTGCGGGTCGCTTGCCACCCGTCATGAACTTGATGCTCCCTAGATGAAGGTCCTCTGTCTCTGGGCGAGCTAAAACCTCTGCCTCGATAAGCTGCAAGCGCTCGAGGATATGGCGTGTGGTAGGCCGAGCGGCCGCATCTCCTGCCAGGCAGTCCAAGCAAAGGGAAAGGAAAGCGGGCGGGCATCCTTGATTTGCCAACTTGTGTACCTCGTCAGCATCGATGCTAAAGGTAGGACCTGTGCGTTTGAAATAACGGTCATCGGCAAGTCGTCGAGACGCTATTTCACAAAAAATAATTCCAAGAGAAAAAATATCCGTTGGGAGGTCGAACTCATGTCCCAGCAAGATCTCGGGGGACATGTAGGAGTCCGTGCCGCAGAAGGTGAGTCTCTTGCTCTCCTCCTCGTTTCGGGCGGCGATGCGAGCAAAACCAAAGTCGGTGATCTTGAGACGACCATTGGCTGTTACGAGGAGGTTCTCGCCTTTCAAGTCACGGTGTATGCATTTACGCGCGTGGAGATAGGCCAATGCGCGTGCGATATCCGTCGCAAAGGACATGCGAAGGCGCCAGGGAAAGGGCTTGTTCTTGTCAAAGATGTACTGCCGAAGGTTGCCTGCATTTGAGGTAAGTGTAGAGCATGGGACGACCGGGGTCCATTCACCGTTCTCGATATATTCCGAAATGATGAAGATTCGGCTGTCGGGCGGTGGTGCCCGAGAGAGCCCCAGATATAAAACGACATTTGGGTGACGGGCTTCCCTGGCGGGGAGCTGAGCAAGGGAAGGAGACGACGAGAGGGAGACGCTACTTCATGAGGCGCCACTCCCGTTCGAAATACTTGGCGACGTCATAGTTGCTAGACGGCAGGACCTCCTTGATGGCCACGTCGATTCCGAGGTAAGATCCTGCGGTGTGTGTGAGTAGACGGCGCACGGCGAGATGCTGGCGGACCCTTGTAGACGTTCCCAAAGGAACCGGAGCCCAGTTTCTTCCACTCGCCCTTGATGTCCTGGCAAGGATGAGCTGGCGGTGAGTCGGCTGGGAAGGACATGCCTCGAACGGGATGACATCGAATGCATCAGACATTTTGGGAGGCTGATGAGCGGGGCGGGCGACGGTCACGTCTCTGATCTGCCATCCGGAGCACCCGCCAGAGCCATCTCAACTGGGTCCGGCCCAGGCAAGTCCGCACGTGACTTCATCTGTATTGAATGACCTCAACTTGTCCATGGCACCATCCCGCTGGGCTCTCGAGCCAGAAAGCGGGTCCTTTGCCCGACATGGCTGGAGCAACAAGGACATGGACCCAGTGCCACCCCACCTGAGGTCATGGACGTGAGTGGCTTTTCGCCGGGCCTTTTGTCTGCTCATCGTGCGTGTCAGCACCTGGAACTACGTGCGTCACCTCCATTCAATCCCATTTGTCCGTCTCCGATACCACAGCCAGGTCACGTATTGGGTCTCGGACGCCACCAACGTGCCAATGTGGGCGTATTCCGGTTCTTTACTGGCCATCGGTCTGTCCTGGTGCACGCTTTACATGTTTCCGCTGTAATTCCGATACTGAAACCACTCCAGGCGTCAAGCTCTCCCCTGCGTTGCTATCGGCTACTCTATCATTTCCGTGGTCATGGTACTCAACGGAACCATCGGTGCTCGTCTTCATGTCCCGTTTCCCGTCTTGAATAGATCTTCGTTCGGCTTCTGGTTTAGTTACTTTACCGTCTTCAGCCGTGTCGTCCTCGCCATGTTTTGGTTTGGTGTTCAGGTAAGCCATCTGTGACTCTATATATTTCTGTACGAATCGACCATCCGATTATCAGTCGTACAGTGGGTCGCAATGCGTATACCAGGCAAGTCAGGTATTCGTTGTCAGTGCTTTTCTGACCTTGAGGCAAGATGATCAAGGCCATATGGCCTTCTATCGCAAGAATGCCAAACTATCTTCCTCCCGATGCGAGCATCACCACTTCAGGTCTTTTGTGCTACTTCATTTACTGGCTCATCCAATTCCCCTTCATGTTGCTCTCTCCGCAAAAACTGAGATGGCTGTTCTTTTGTAAGAGCGTGATAGTCCCGATCACATGGCTAGCCATGGTCGTGTGGGCGTTTATCCGGGTACCACCATCCAGAGGGCTTTTCGCTGAACACGCCACTCTAGCTGGAAACCAGTTAACCTGGACTTGGCTCAGCGCATTGAACAGTGCGTTGGGCACGTATGCCACATTGACTGTCAACATCCCTGACTTTACTGTAAGGATCTTCTCTGTGTGCCCCATTTGCATGCGATGTATGCTAACCCAACTGTAGAGATACGCTAAAAACGAAAGAGCGTGGGTATCTTACCTGGGTATCGGGCCCAATGTTTACGAGTACTTTTTCCAGCCAATTCGTGCAGCCCTTGATCATACCCATAGCGTTTACACTCTCTAGTTTCGCTGGTATTGCTGTCACGAATGCCGGGATTCAACTGTACGGCGAAGTACTCTGGAACCCCATGCTCCTTATCGACAAGTGGGACAATCGTGCCGCTGCTTTCTTTGCGTCCTTTTCGTTCGCCCTTGCGACCATTGGTTCCAACATCAGTGCCAACACCGTCAGCGCTGGGAATGACATGACCGCATTGTGTCCAAAGGTGATACATGCCGTAGAGCTCCATTTTATCGAGTAGTACTGAGAAGCGGGCAGTACATCAACATCAGGCGCGGTCAAATCATCTGTGCTTTCATTGGTGGCTGGGCTCTCGTTCCTTGGGAAATCTTAGCCAAGTAAGTGCAACGTGAAACCGTGCTGAGAATACCCGCTGAGTGGCATTCATCGCTTCGTGACCAAGTGCTCAAGGATTCTTGAATTTCATAAGCGGATACACCGTCTTTTTAGGACCGTTTGCGGGAATCATGTGCACAGACGTGGGCTTCTATCGATGGTCACTCTGATTCACCTGATCAGCCCCTTTCCAGTTTTGGCTCGTTCACAAGGGGAAAGTCGATGTCCCTGCCATGTACGATCCACATGGTCGATACCGCTACATTGGTGGATGTGTGAGTCATCAGATCTCCTTTTCATGTGGTCACTATGGCCAACCTGTCCAAGAACTGGCGAGCGGTTCTGGCCGTGGTTGTCACTGTGGGGCCGACCTTTCCTGGCCTGCTGAATGCCATCAATCCGGCCATTCATGTGAGCTACGCAACTCGCCTCTTTGACATAGCATGGTTTTATGGAGTAAGTTGTCATCCACCGTCCTGTCGGCTTGAATTCGAATCCCTTCCTAGTTTGTGGTTTCGTCCACGGTATACTATGTCGCCTCAGTCCTATTTCCTGCACGGGGCACGTTTGTGGAGAAGCCCATTCTTGCCGATCCGCCGGTGTTGAGCCATGCCGGCGCCGAAGACAGTACATTTGATGACGCCGGAGATCTTGCTCTAGCCGGTGGAAAAGAACACTAGACGACCTTTCTCGCCGATCCCACAAATCGAGCGTACAATTATCTCCGGAACTACCACTAGGATTATCGCCGGCTTGTCATGACAAATAATGTCGAAGCGTCGCGAGGGCGACGATCGGTGGGCAAAAGCCCGTTCGTTGTGAATCGCTACCGAACCTAGACTCGACACTGTCACTCGCCAACTCATCATCTAACTTCTTTGTTGGACCAATCGGCAACTCATGCCTTCGATTCCCCGATTCCCACTTCTAACGTGGCCGTTGATAAATGCCCTAATTTACATACGCATATAGATTTGAGATCAGTTGTTCGTTCGACACAGACCTCGCCCGGCTGGACGATTGTCCTTCGGCGCTACCAGGCGACGATCACCCTCCTACCAGAACGTTTCCGCGGGCCTAGACCTGTGGTCACTCGTCAAGCCAAGTGTTACTATGACACAGACGAGATGCGGGCGCACCGACCTACTGATTCCCGAAGTCTTCGGCATGCAACTGCACGTAGTTTAAGAACCCTGTTTTACTGGCGGCAGGTCGCACCCGCGAGTCATCCCCCGGGGTCTTGCGGCGGAGGAAGCATAGTACTTACTACCCAATTTTGAACGTAAAGTGACGATCGAGCGGAGGACGGTCTTGTCCGGGCATAGCACACATCGGAGACGACGACCAATAGGACTCTTGCGACGGTGAGAACGACGTAAAAAGGTAGACGATCGATGGCAACGCGGGTTGACCGAAATGATGGTTATTAGGAAAGGCAAAGCCCGGACGCTGATGGAGCGGGCTGGCCATGAACCGGCGATCGGCGACCGCCATGTCGTGACTAGGACCAAAAGGCTGCGGTCGGAAGTCTTTGATGTGGAAACTTTGATGCGTCCCTGCATGCGTGACTACGTTGAAAGGATCAGCAACCATTTCCCGATGCTGGTAACTGGTCCCACCAAGAACAATGTCTTCGGGTCTGATCCCCGCATTGTCGGCGATTCTCTTCCCGTTCTCGAGCAGATACTGCCAGGCGTCTTTGACACATGGAGAAAATGCTTCGTGAACGATGGCCACGTCTATTTGCTTGTACGGAGGCACGGCGACCGGCCACCTTTCTACATCAGCATACATCAGGACACTATTACCGTGGAGCACACACCCTGATGTGTTCATCGGCATTTCAAATGCCTGGAGAGGTTGCCGCCGAATCGGGACATTTTCCCAACACCAGTGCTCGCCGCTTGCCCTGAAGGCCTGCTCGAGTGCCCCAGGGCCGTCCTCGATAATGTTCCCTAAGCGAACAAACGAGTGCCAATCCTTTCCTCGGGGAATGTATCCCAAGTCACCTACGGAGAACTTGGACGCGGGCACATTACGCTCATACCAAGAATGCTCATGAGCACCTGAATGGAATGTCAATTCGCGGACTTGACGTAATGTCAGACAGGGAGTGTCCACATCGCCGTCTTCAATGAGCTTTTGAAGCATCAGTGGCAACTCGGGTCGCTCGCTTCCGCTGGGCAGCAGCGATCGTGCAAGGGTCACGAGATGGTTGATTTTCTTCTGCATATCCTCCGTCACTATCTCATGTGTGGTGAATGGAACAATGCTCATGAGTAACGACTGACCCTCTTCATCGCATTCATCACACGAATAGGTGACTCTTCCTCGGTTCGGTAGCATCTACTTAGAAAATAATCAACAACTATTCAAAAGGCTAACACGAAAGGATACTTGCCTGTAAGCAGGCATTCAATAGCGTATGGGCTAAACCGTAGTTCCGCGCAGAATTCCACATCCCTTCTCGTGGTGGTGGCAAGCCCATGACAAGTGTCTTTTGACTGTCTACCCGGAAACGGGCGGCCTTGGTCGATTAACGAAAGATATTTCAAGCCAGAAGTTGGACAATTTTACTTTACCTCGAAATAGTCTTGCACCTGGCTTTCCGAGAGGTTCAGTTGCCTCTGGATATAAATGGCTGTATCCTGATGATTATCCAGTCAGCGACATGGATGTCATATATTTAAACAAAGCGTCCCACAGCGAGGTCACGGTACTTGCATAAAAATTTGAGTAACTGTTCTCAAATAAGGAGCCAAATAACTTACAAACCGAAGCATGAGCTCCATACATGTTGCGAGAGTCGAATTGCGAAGCGTCTCCCGCACGATTGCCTCAGGGGTCTGTGTCTTGACTTGCTCGACCATCAGTGCTCTTTTCAATAGCAAGCCATGTAATCTACTCACTATTCGACAAGAGTATGAATGGGATTGGCGTGTCTTCGTCTGAAAAGCCCAGCATCTGGGGCAAATTTGGATGGCTGTACTCGTCAAGTAAAGCTCCGCCCTAGTAATTTTAATGATACGCAGGCTCACTAGAAGTTTTGAAGTAACTTCACATCTCTGAGCCATTGCTAAGAATCGTGCCTTACAACGATTGCTCCTGTATAAAATAAGTGACCACTCACCCTGGCTGCCTTGGTCTTCGGGCCATCATATATCTTCATCAGCGCAGATTGCCCTTGCATTTGCACCTCCATTCCTCCAGCCCACCAACCTTCCTCAGACTGGAGGCGTGAGCGACCTCGGAGTGTGATCTCGGATTGATGGTACCGTCGAAACTGGAAAGAAACATGAATCGATATTCCAAGAAGACGAATAATCCATACTCCATGATCGTTGTCAAGTGTCAACGAAGAGAACTCGTTTGGCAAATAATGATCATCCAAGGTATCCCGGATACCGTCAGTGGTTATCTCGGGAATCTGTTCATCGGGGTGCGAAGAACAAGCTGGTTCCACCAGTGATTGAATTGATTCTGTTGCATCAGTAACCGTTGCTACAATCTCTGGGGTCTCCACATTCGAATCCCGCGTGCTCCTCTTGTAAGGTGGTGGGGCTTCAATGCAGCGCTGCGTCGTCGTTGCGATATCAACATTCTCCGTGTTGGCTCGCGAGAACGTGCCGATGGTATAGTGCAGATCGATAAGTGTAGCAAACTGCCGAATGATCAGTATTTGAATATCAAATTCAGCAGGAATTCCAACCTGAAAAGACTGTGCAGCCTCGTCCATCAACCTGGTGTAGTCCGCGAGCGCATCCTCTATCGAGTTCTTTCGGAGAAATCGGTCGTGCCACTTCGAATCAGCAAGCCGCTTCATGAATTCGTGGATGTGTTTCAGGGTCCTAAGATTGCGTGAGAGACAGCGCACGTCATACTGCGTCTCAGCAGCTGACATTCACATCAGACAGAGAAGCGACGACATACACCTCAAATCTCTTCAAGTTTTGTACCAGACGTTCAGGGGCGGTGTCCCACCTTTCTCGCATCTGACGATCTATATCGACCAGTATCTGCGCCGCTCGCCGAGCAAGGGCAATACAACTTGCTTTGTTCGTCTGAATACTCTGCAACATAGAAAATTTAAAGGAGGGGTTTTGAGACACGCTTTCCAAGTACCGGATGGCGACGGTACTGTTATGCTGACCTGGACGGTTTCGAGTATTAGCAGGACGATCGACACGACCGCGATTGCTGGTGGGAATTGCAAGGTTGAAAGGAGGTCTTTGGCCAAGGCCGTTGTGGAGATGGCAACCTGGAGGGGACCCACTGCGGAGACTTTAGAACGGATAAATCGCAATGGCATCCGCTGCGGAAAGTTGGCATTAACGCTGGGTGTCGTGGCCCCAGGGGCATGCTCAGGCTAGTACAGTTTTGCTTATGTCCCGTTAACTACAAACGCGTTCGTGAGATCGCTCGGAGAACCCCGGATCGCGACGTTCCTTCCGACTCAGGAATCATGTGACCGATCACTTCAATGTTGCTCACTTGCCACATTCCCTAGATGGTGCCCGGCCTCACCCTCACTCTGAGCCCCGCTTCTCTATTACCGCCTACGCAAGCGGTCGCGCTGGCCACGTCTCTCGGGCCCATGTAACTGCCCGTTTCTTCCCCTGCATCCGACGGAACCCTGGTCGACCTCGTCAGTGTGTGCGGGGTCACGCCGTTTTCCACTTTCGGACGTACGAACACGATGCACGGGCTCAAAATCACTGTCGGTCGTCCCCTCCAGGAACATACCGTGCGTCGTTTGCTGACCTCGGCTCTGTTATATTGCTAGTGTGAAGGGCGACATTCTCGCCTTGAGATCGGCCGTGCTTACCGCGTTATTGCAGGGCTTTGGAGACTGCCTAATGTGATCATGACCATGTGGGTCACAGACAACTACATCGCCGCACGCTATGACGACCGTGACCTGTCTGCATTGGAGACGCCAACGAGGTGCCAAGGGGGACTCATGGCGTCCGATCTTCTTGAATTTTGCGATGATAGCCTTCATTTCTGTGATGCAGGAAACCTGGGAGGCGAGTATAGTGCGATGGAGTGGGAGATGCTGATTGATGTATCGATGAAAGTCAAGGGTGTAGTGGACGCTGGCGTGGGATAATGGGCTCTCCGAGAGTCCGACTTGGACCTATCCGTTGTTGCTCTGTTTGGCGTGGATCACATGTTGACGTTGATCTAGGGCATCGATGGTTGTATCTTGTCGAGGCTCCCGATGAAACGCACCCTACGAAAGTCGACCTATATTCTTGGCGTAAGTTCCGTGGATTACTCTTGCACGCCCCTTGATGACCTGTCGTAGCTTCTCATTGACTATTACGTCGCCTGTTAGCCTGGGTTTGGTACTTCTGAGGTGAATCCCGCTTAAGTTTTGCCCTTGTGGATATGAATATGGCTTTGTTCGTCCTCCCATTCACCTGTTACTTTCCTGAGCCCTACTTATGAGTTCATAGTCGCAAGAAATGTATGCATCATCGTTCTCGTGGTAGGTTGTGTCGATTCTTGTGTTGCCGAACCGGACACGACACACTAATAGTTTGCGATGTCTACGTCACGAACAGACAAGGATTCTCCCATGCCTACCGCCATGTGCCATTCACGCGCGAGATTTCCCAGCCATCAGTATTATGCTTTGCGTCTTCAGGTGCTGTCTCCCGCCCGTTTGTGTCTTGATCATCTCATCAGAGGGAACGCCGGCGTCGTAGACATGCCATGGTCTGGAGGCTACAGAAGCGCTCACGATTGTCGGAAATATGCCCTTCTTCGTTGGAGATAGCCTCTTGGCTGGTACAATGGTATGCCTTCTCACCAAACTCAAGTCCACAGCGCATGCGATCCCTCAATTGGCGTCCGGGCGTTCATTTGGCGCCTCACCCGTGCCCTTCCAGTATATCCGCTCATATTCAGCGCCACCTGATATCTCCTGGGCGCGACCCGCTCGACCACTCATGCATTGCCCAACCTGCACATTTCAAGCCCTACCGCCGGTTGGTTGCCTCATTTACGCATTTCGAGCCGACCGCCCGTTCACCAACCTACCTGCACCAAAATCTGCCATAGCCTACAAATGGAGTCCATTCAAAAGGAATTTCAATGATCTGATCTGGACAGGCGTGCTAGTATGGACAACTGGAAGGAATATCATGACACTTTAAACAATGGGAGATCGAGCGGAAGGACTACTAATACAAGCTTGACTCGAGCACCCTGACTCGGAGTAGGCTGTCATGGTGGGTGACGTCTTTCCATCAGCATCAATTTTTCCTTTTTTCCCCTACCTCGGAGAGTCTACTACCTCCGTATCTTCGAGGCGCCGCTTCAAACTACCCGTAGAAGTCGCTGCAATGCGGATCGGGGGGACTCGGGGTAATTGGTCTGACAGCATGACTTCTGAGGCAGAGGATGCTGGTCCGCCCTTGGAACATGCGGCTTGAGCTGAGAGGGAATTGGACGATGTCCTGAACTGCGAAAGCGTATCTGGCACACCTTCACGTATTTCATGTGTCACCCAACGGCTCTCTGGAAGTTCGGAGAGTGACATGACTATCGCGTTCATGAAGTCGTCGTGCGTAAAACTTGTGTTCATACAAACTTTCTTTTCTTGTATTTTGATGGGTAGGATAAGCCTTTGCCTGAGCGTTTGGAGAAGAGGGATAAGAGGCTGAAAATACTGGGAAATGTATGGCAGTATAAGCGCTGTCCAGCCAAACTCGGATTGAATAGTGATGACTTTGAGAACGCTTGGCCCGGCTATAGTGAAGTATGGGTCGAAGCAATCCTCGAGGGTTTCCTGGAGTTTCATTCGACCGGGTTCATCGTAAAGGAGACAAAGTGAAAGAAGAATGTAAAAAAATGATTCCAAGTCGTGATGCACCCGATGTACCACTGGCGCTTCTGGCCCAATATGGCTGAGTTCAGCAGCCATCCATCCCCATGTTCCCTGATGTACAATCAGAAGTCGTTCACTGATGAATCACAGAGTCACTTTACCGTGCGTAGAAGTGGGCTCGCATCAACAGATGAGCTAGAAATGATCGTGGAAAGGGGCTGATCGGCGACAGGAATGACAATGTCATGCGTATGTTCTAGGTCCGTTGGGGGTAACAACGCCGTTTGATTTTTGACGAAGATTCCAGGTCTTGGCGTATTTGTCTGAGTGGAGGGATTGGACGCAGAATCCGAAGACTTGCTAATCGGGACGCCATAGCCCCAATCACCTAGGAGGCCGCGGCGGGATAACTTCTGGACCTTCTCCTTAACCCTGGACCTCTCCGGTTCTCTAGACACTTGGTCGACGAAGTTGCTATCAAGACCACACTCCATTGTGGCGACATATGAAAGATTGAATAAGCTGATATCACGACGAAGTATTTGTGCATTGTCAACAGCGTCACGATGAGCTATTGTACGTGAGTACATGCCCGTGGCAATGGGTTATGAAAGACAGACACTCACCACAGAGACAGTCAGCAATCCCGATGAGAAGCTCCCCGAGCGAAGTAAACTCATAGATTGGGTACCTAGTAGTCATTGGCAATAGGCTTACGCGGCAAATCTGACGCACTCAACAGTACTAGTGGCATGTGGTGCTTAATAATGACGTCAGTGTTTTATTTGTAATTTAGGATTAGTGAGCAATGATAGAAGGCTTACGCGCTGCATTGCCGCTAGTACAAGTAGGAGGTGGAGGGGGCTCAGAGTTCGTCGGCAGAAGTTGACAGGAAGGTCGTGCAGCCTCTCCAGTCCTACACAGGTGCCTCACCATCTTTATTTCAGTGTGCCAGTGACGATCCCTTCTTCAGGCTCAATTAAAACTGCTCGTGCCACGCTGGCTTTCACTGGCAGGTGGTTGTTTACATCGGCCTATTGGAGATTAGCATTTCACCCCAATGCTTATGGCCTGCTGGACTACACACTCTGACAGCCTGAGGGGTGCTCGTATCATGCTGTTCGTCGTTGAACCCGCCACCAAGGACTGCGGTATGACGGTTAGCAACGAACTGAAGGAACCGATTCGTTCATATTACAATATCGAGCATGACAGCGTAAAAACCACAAGCGTGCCGTCAAGGTACGTGGCTCTGCTTACTACTGCCCTTGCCGGTTGCCTCGGTCAAGCTGGCTGCCCATTTTCACCATTAATGTGGCGCCTTCCACGGATCTGTGCACCCATCTCAAGTGCCCTCTTGCCCTCCAACCACAGCATCGCTTCTGCATTTTGGTGAGATATCACAATACCGGCTAGTCCCTAATTGTTGCATTCATACCTTGGTAAGTCCTCGGAACAACCCTGGGTAAGCCATCGTCTACACCATCCTTTACCCACGTGAACCTAAAGTCATTGGTGGTTTCTTGCTGGCCCGTTTTTACATCAACAACGTTTGCTTGAACCCGAACGTGCTACATATCCAGGTCACGGTCAGTGAAACTATGTATATGTAGTGCAAGAAGCATCCTTACAACAGCAGCTGAAAGCTCCTTCGTATGACTGGTGTTCAGGATCTGTGACTCGAGGCGAAGAATCGAACCAATATTGACTGGTTTCCGGAAAGATATACTATCCAAGGAAAGGAATGTTACGTGCGACTTGGTGAAGAGACATGAATTCGCGAAACCGAGCTATATCCGTATAAATCAGGAATATATTGGTGCATGGGCTGAGTTTCGAGTACCTCGTAGGCAAGACGCATTAGATATCCTTGTTCACATCGTTAGTAGTTGGTCACAAGGAAGAAGGAAAGGAGCACCTCCAAAAATTTTCTGATGAATACTCGATGAAAGGTCAGCTATATGCTTGAACCGCAAAGTTACAACTTACTTGCGCTCTTGTGGAAACATGAGCATAGTTTTCTCCAGCTTTGTACCGCCCATCCACACTCTGTCACTTGAAGAAATGTTCGCTTGCCCATGCTTTAAAAATGTCTGGTGGAGTTCGGCAGCCTCTTTTGAGCTAGGAGGAACACGTTCGAGAGAGAGGAGTGCTAGAGATCTTCTTCGATCCTGAGCATCTTATGTCCATGCGGTCAGTCCACAGGAAACGCAAAGGTGAGCTTGCGACCAACTCTTTCCCATGGAGTACAGTGCTTGTTCTTCAACGGTGCCTATGGCCAGGGGGTTGACCGGATGTGCTTTACGGGTGCGGGCGTCCCTACAAACCATTGAGAAGCGTCCTATTTGGGTAGAACAAAGTAAGTTGTCAGGTAATTGACAACCGATTGCATCACGCACCAAGCATCAGGGTCTCTTCTTCACCGTCCGGGCTAAGCGCTTCCATCTTTACAGCGACCTCCATGGAGCTGTTTCCAGTGTAGACTACCTGTCCGCTCAAACGAATGTCCCGCCCGGGTCGAAGTGGTGCCAGTATGTCTAATCTTAGTAAGCAGTGTAACATGGCAATTAATCTTTAGTTGTGCAAATAGGATGTAATATACCTATCCACCGATGCTGTCACGATGTAAAATCCTCTCTCAGAGATACGGCCAAGAGTTTCCACGTAGGGTCCAAGCATGTGTTTGTATGATATCGAGCCAGCCAACGAGTCCAAGTGTTCCAGTAGCATACCAGTACGAAGGCCACCGTGTGCATTGGTATATTGCTCAAAGAGTTCGGGGGATGATTTGAAAGGGAGAACAACTTGACTATAGGTGTCGTACATGTTGCGCGGTGGCAGGGATTGTTGAGTCGGTATTGAAACTTCATGGTCGATGGGCTGTAGCAATACCGAAGAGTTTAGAAGTGTCTCCGACCAGAGTGCGCTCTTTCTCGATGGGATAATGCTACAGGAAAGTGAGCTTAAGGCTTGGTGTGAGCATCAAGTTGAGACTCGTACTCTCGATAAGCCGGATTCGACCTTGCTCCTGGAAGACAGAAGATTAACCCGGTGTCAATGTGAAAGTAGGTGACTTACGAACTGCCTTCAGCAATGAGTCCATGGCTCTGACACCTTCGGATTCAGAAGTGGCTTTCACCTCTGTTGTTTGTGGCCTGGGACTCGAGTTGTCAGCACTCGCTGAAGACGACGATACATAGCGGATAGTTGTTTCTAGAGCAGTCGTCCACTGACGGCCAGTATTAGACAAAGATGATCGCCAAGGTACTGCAAGTCGGCTGGAAGACTTGTGTGCATTGCGCACTAAGGTCGAAAAGGGCCCGCAGGTAAGAGTCATGGCACAGACTTGTACTGGCACGGCGAGTCCCAATGGGCCAACCGTATTGTCAGCGTGAGAGACATTCGCTCAACGAACTTTTTGCAGTCAATAACAATTTCGTTCTATGAGCTCGACTGCGATGTGTGACTGGATATGACCCCAGGTCCCCATGATGTGGCCCAACTTGAAGTTGACACTCATCGGAGTCAATCAATGGTCACTGACTTCAGCCGGATGATGACTCGTCGGATCAGGTGGGACTGCTTCTCAACGGAAGTTCAACGTTCAACTTCGGCTGCAACCATGATCGGCCTTGCTTTCTCCGACAAAATCGAAAGAAAACAGGCTAGTTCCACAACTCGACCACAACCCTAGTCACTTCTAGTCGGTCAGACGTGTTCTCTTCAGATTGCCACTAGGTCAGACAACTTTAGAGTCACCCGAAATGTGCGGATTGATGTACGGCTGTCAGTGTCGGTGATTGATGGTCTGTTGTGCACACTCAGGTTACCACTGAGTCCTGACCCACACCTTGAACTGATCCCCCATAAACGTTCCAGAGGGGTCATTTTGTAGTCTTCTGTGCGCCAAATATTAGTGGGGTTGGCAGGAAGTATTTAGATCGGCGTACAACATACTTAGTGAGTCATCCAAATCAATCATTGAACCTTTCGGACAGCTCACTTTATGCCTTCCTATTCCACTATCACGCTTCCCCTTAGCATCCAATCGGCTGATCAACCGTTGCTCCAAATCCGCGGTTTCTATAATTCCGGGGATGCTAAAGCAGCAACAGCGTGCCGCGTTGCATGTGTTGGCTTGGTCTTCTGTTCTCAGTTTGGCAAAAGAATTACGACTATCAAACTGGTACCAAATCTACTCTGCCTCGTTCCCCAGCACGAGTCGAAGCTCTGGGGAACTGTTACACACTCAATCCTACGAACAGGGCCGTTTACTACTTACATAGTGTGGTCAGATTCGTTTTGATATTCTGGGCGTTTCTTCCTGGAGTATCACAGGGCTTGTCTACCAAGGTCGCAGCCTCCAAGTACTGCAAGCGCTTGTCATTCACAGAATCCTTTTGACTGGACTCAGATGGCCACTTCGCTCTTTCACAGGGCTTACCTTGGTAGGATTCTTCATTGACTTCGTTGATGAGTCTACATGACTAGAAAGGCGCATTTTTCAGAGGATACAGTATGAAACGTGTGTGAACCACAGAAGGGAACTAACGTCTCGTCTACTTTAGGTTCACTTTCCTCATAGTTCTGCGTCTGGTGATCAATGCACCGGTTCTCTGACCTTGCATGTGTTTCTGTGCATGCCTGGTCGTTCCAGCTTTCACAGAGGCCACTTCCCGGTGTTCAAAAGGACTTGATACAGTAGAAGTATGCGTGGCCTACACTACTCCTGCTCAGGTCAACTCTCATGTACTTTCGTTTATGCCTTGTAACCCTTAGTCTTGCCGTAGCCATCATCTTGTCCCTAGTCAAATGATATGCGGTGACTATTGAAAGCGATCTTACAACCATAGATACACAGACAAAGTCACTTGACGGCCTGATTGTCGCATTCCCGAGCAATGGGGGAAGCCTCATCCAGGTACCTGTGAGTGTTTTTCGTTTTTGACCTGTTGATACTGCATAGGATATCGCTAATGCAGTGGGAACGACTGATAACACTGTCAAAGGTGCGACCAATAATGCTAGTGTACGTGCATATACACCACTGTTTAGTATGAATCAATGACAACGTTTCCTTGCATAGTATTTGATGTGTGGTAGGCAAGCGCTACATTTACTGAGAATGAAGGCAGCACAACTGTTGGCCTTTTGAAGACCCCTTGTTCCCGACATTCAGCAAACCTTGGCTGATATTCCGGCTAACAAATCTCCATCCACACTCCCTACTAATGATACCCGGCCTCACCCTCACTCCGAGCCCCGTTTCTCCAGTAGTAGTACCGCCTACGCAAGCGGCCGTGCTGGCCACACCCCTCGCCAGAGGACTGCTCATCGGCACGTTTCTCGGGCTCATGCAATTGCTTGTTTCTTTTTTTTCTTGCCCTGCGTCTGACGGAACCTTGCTCGGCTTCGTCAGTACTGTGTACGGGGTGCAGGCCGTTTTCTGCTTTTGGACATCCGAATATGATGCACGGGCTCAAAATCACGGTTGGTCGTCCCCTCCAGGAACGCACTGTGCGTCATTTGCTGACCTCGACTCTTCCAGGTCACATTGCTAGTGCAAGGGGCGATATTGTCACCCTGAGATCGTCTATGCTCACCGCGTCATCGCAGGGCTTCGGAGACCGCTCAATGCAATCATGACCATGTGGGTCACGGATAACTACCTCGTCGCACACTGTGGCGACCGTGACCTGTCTGCGCTGGAGACGCCAACGAGGTGCGTGTTGTGGCTCTGCTTTGGTACGAGCGACTATCACGCTCAGGTCTCGGCCGTGATGCACATGTTCGACATTGATCTAGGGCATTGACGGTAGTACATGTTTAGTTGTATCTTGTCGAGGCTCCTGATGAAGCGCGCCCTACGAAAGTCAACCTATATTTTTGGCGTAAGTTCCATGGATTACTCTTGCACGCCCCTCGATGACCTGTCGTAGTTTCTTGTCAACTATTATGTCTACTTGTTAGTCCGAGTCTGGTGCTACTGAGGTGAATCGCGCTTAAGTTTTGTCCTTGTGGATATTTTATCTGGCGAATATGGCCTTGTTCGTTCTCCCATTCACCTGCTACTTTCCTGAGCCCTAATTACGAGTTCATAGTCGCAAGAAATGTATGCATCATCAGTTTGCGATATCCAAGTCACGAACAGGTAAGTATTCCCCTATGCTTACTGCCATGTGCCACTCATGCACGAGATTTCCCAGCCATCTGTCACAGTGTTATGCTTTGCGTCTTCAGGTGCTGTCTCCTGCCCGTTTGTGTGCCTTGATCATCTCATCGGAGGGAACGCCGGCGTCGTAAACATGTCATGAGCAACTATCTGGAGACTACAAAGCGCTCACGAGTGCTGAAAATATGCTTTTCCTCGTTGGAGATAGCCTCTTGGCTGGCATCATGGCATACTATTTATCTCACCAAACTCAAGTCCGCAGCGCATGCGACCCCTTGATTGGCATCTGAGGACCTACCCATGCACCTTTGAGCCTGATCGTTCATTTGCCGCCCTGCCCATGCCCTTCTAGTACATCTGCTCATATTCAGCGCCACTTGGTATCTCCCGAGCACGACCCGCACGACCGCTCAGCGCTCATCCATTGCCCAACCTGCACATTTCAAGTGCTACCGTTGATTGCCTCATTTGCGAACCAAGCTATATCCGTAAAAGTTAGGAAGACATTAGTGCACGGGCATTGAGTTTTGAGTACCTCGTAGGCAAGACGCATTAGGTATCCTTGTTTATATCGTTAGTATTTAGTTATAAGGAAGAAGGAAAGAAGCACCAAAATTTTTCTGATAAACACTCGATGAAAGTTCAGCTATATGTCTCGGTCTACAAAATTATAGCTCACTTGCGTTCTTGTGGAAACATGAGCATGGTTATCGCCAGCTTTGTACCTCCCATCCACACTCTATCACTTGACGAAATGTCTGGTGGAGTTCGGCAGCCTCTTGTGAACTAGAAGGAACGCATTCGAGAGAGGAGTGCTAGGGATCCCACGTTCATGTTCTTGAGGTCAGTCCACGGAGACGCTAAGGTGAGAACTAACTCTTTCCTATGGAGTATAGTGCTTGTTCCTCAACAGTGCCTATGGCCAGCGGGTTGACTGGGCGTGCTTTACGGGTGCGGGCGTCCCTACAAACCATTGAGAAGCATCCTAATTGAATAGAATGAAGTAAGTTGCAAGGCAATCAACAACCAATTGCGTTACGCACCAAGCATCAGGGTCTGTTTTTCACCGTCCGGGCCAAGCGTTTTCATCTTCACTGCGGTTAACAGTAGACTAACAAACACAACGGATCCGGCTGGAGGCAGGTGTTGGAATTTCTTGAGTAGAATGCGACGGCAGCGTCAAACCTGAATTTCAGAAGGTAAATTGACGGTGAACCCTAAGACGGAGCCCAGGGGAGCTCACAAACACCGGAAGGCCGTGCCCAACTGTTAGAACCCATATTTCTGGGTAGAATGCTGCAAAGAGAAATTGACCGCTGGGGATTCGAGGTGGGGGATTCCCGGGCCGACTGTGCCTCATTGTGCTCGCCAAAGAGGGCAAATTTGAAAGTAGCGGTGGCAAGGGTCAGCTGGTCCTGAACTCGATATTCCGTGGTTCCCTCTGTTTTCCTAGATTGTGCTAAAGCTAAAAAAACGCGGCCTGGTGATCAATGGTTTAAGGGGAACCTGGCATCGAATTCAATGTGACAGGTGTATCCAGTGTTTATTTGGAGGGGCTGTCGACTCGCCGAGCGGAGTTGCGCTTGCCAGTTCGCCTGGAAGTCCCCGTCTAGCCCTCGTTGCTTTCTTCATTCCGAATCCTATCGAGCCACATGATCCATTTGCCTTTTCTGTGCTCCGCTCGGGCATCAAAGTTGCAATATCGAATCGATCCCACAACTCTTGAATTTTTGCGCCCGGTACAATGCCTGTGGTCCAGTCTTTATGGCGGCCTACTAAAAGGTGCAATTACCATCCTCAGATTGCGTATTCGGCGGACGGGCCTTGGAGAGTTTGGTCGGGCGAACCGTACGGTGAAAAAATCCGTGTTCTTGATCGTGGCAAGTTTTGCGTCCATTTTCTTTGTTTTCGCACTTACTGAATCCATGCTGGCGCCCATTGGTGCTTCTCAAGCGTTTCAACCACCTACCGGTGCGAAGAATCGAATTACCGCATAACGGCCTGGAGCTCTGGATTTACGCATGTCAAACTATTGAGTGAGTGTCTTTATTCATTCTGATAATACATTCATGCGGTTGGGTCTCGTTGGTGGATTCGCCTTCGAGGCATCTATTGCTGGGGAGCTGCTTCAGGTGGCCGAGTTGCGGGGCGCAGATTCGAAGTCATGCTACGTCACACTAAGTGTCTTGCTGGCTTTTGAAGAGCTTGAGGGCACACGTTCAGTTGGCCAGATGGATCATTGTGGTCAAGTTGATAGGAGACTTGCCTTCCGGCATGATGTGGCGCTGGCAGTGCCCCTATCCGTGACATTGTCACGCCCACGTTTCTTCTGCAGTTTCTTTCGGGGTTCATTGAAATTTCATGCTTGTGCGGATGGCTAGGCGGATCTGTTTGTCGCATAGTAGTACTGACCCGTGCCTTTTCCAAAACATTTTTTGACTGCAGTTGATGGTCTTGCGTCGCCAGCCGCGTTCGTGCTTCGCACAGGTCCAACTATTATAGGCTTAAAATCTTCATTAGCTAGGGTGCAGAATCTACAGAACCCATCTTTTTCATGGCGGTCGATAAAAGAGATGGCTCTGAACACCTACCTTCCTATCGATTCTGCGAGCGGAAAAGGGCGATTGCAAGACGGTGTTGTATGTGCACGCCTTGTGTGGTTTTGCCGTCATCCCAGGCGGTCTGAGTTTGACCACAAATGGTACTATTTTTTTTTTCTTGCTCCCTTGACTTCAGTTTTCTGGCCTGACTCGGCTCGCTTCTGTCGTTTGAAGCTGGATGCATTTCTGGTCCTCACTTCTGCCACCAGTTCAACATCTCAATGGACACGGGACGACTCCCGACCTACCGTTCTTCGTACCTGTTGAGGTTCCATCCTTACCCGAGAACGAAGCCATCAGTTCGTGAGAGGATTACGGTGTGTCAAGCTCCTTTGCCCTTGTCTTCTCCTGTGGGTCCTCACATCTCGAATATGGGTCGAATAGCCCTCAGTTCAGCAAGATGAACAACTTTTAAAGAGTTTTCTGCGACCTGTGGGCGTTTAGATTGGAATATCCGCGATCTTTGAACAGATTCTGTATCTAGGAAACTCGAAGCAATATCTCATTCCTGCCCGACGAAGTTATTCATGGGTCCGGCCGCCGCAACGGATCTTATTTTCAGCAGCAACGTTTGAGCATGTCTTCACTTGTCATGGTAGGCTGATCACTTTTTCGAGCACCCGTCATACACTGAACTGACCGTGACCAGGATCTTGCCCTACTCTTCACAAAAGGGTCGCCCTCGTCGGATACGAAGCTCCATTAATGCGCAAGAAGTTTATTAAGTAACTACTAAAAGAGCCACAGCTCTAGGGACGTAAAACACTGGATCTCAAAAAAAAAAAAGTAACTACTAGGTTGCGGAACGGTTGATAACACTGTCGGATGAAAACACCTCTACTTTAAACTTAGCTTACAGCCTTTGGACGTGTATCCCATACACGAGTCCGAAGGAGCCCATGTCATGCGCCACCCCCAGAAGATAAGTATTGCTCTGAGCCAGGCATGGGGGCGAGGGAACGTGCGCTGGTGGCAAAGAGTCTTGTGAGCATTCCCTCCTACCAACCCCAAAATTGCGCCTATTGCGTGTTAACCTCCTGAGCCGATCGTGACCGATAAAACAGTCCCTACCCGGACTTGAAACAAGACTCCGGCTCCGGCACTCGTGAAACCGCCAGCAGGACCACGCTCCACGGAAACAGAACACGACCCGCGAGCCGACTACGCACCGATATGGACCAAAACAATCCACTCGTCAAGCTGTACGCCCTGAACACGCCGCATCGTCCTGTTCAACACGTACGCCGCTCGTGTGTGATCCAGACGCCCATGCTCATCCACCATATCCCCGTAAAACAGGTCCGTAACCTTGGGCGCCACCTTGTCCTCAACCGCCCACATCGTCGCAATTACTGAACGGAATCCTGCGATACGCACCGCACCTGCGAGATGGATCACCTCGTCTGGGCCCTCGTCCCCGACGGTGGTGCAGCACGCGGACAGGTACGCAAACTGCGCGCGGGCGAAGTCGCACCGCATAATCTCGACTGTCAAGTAGTAGTGCGCGTCATGTAACGGGAAACCAGACTTGAACGGGAGCTCGCGGTCGGGGACGCCGTGACATGCGATGTGGACGTATCGCGTATCGCTCAGCGCCTCGATGACCCTGGCCACGCTGGCGTCCGGGCCCTCGAGCGTCGAAATTGGGCCCGGCTGCTTTGGCCTGAACGCAGGTCGTTTAGCGGGTCCAGGCCCCCCTGGCGCGGATTAGCGCCGTTGGGGTCGGCGTGTGGGAGGAGATGTACAGACCTGCATGCATATTCTTGAGGAGTGGGACAACTGTGTTTGATCTGGTAGAGGTTGCAATTATGCGCTCCGTTCCGTTCCGTGTCAAGTGGTTTCGCTTGTGTTGGCACAGGCGCTGCACGTAGTGAGCTGTTGCAGTCTGATCTCCGTTGCAAATTAAATCCATTGTACTTTCCTAGCATAAATATGCCAAACTTGTACCCTCAAGCCGCTGATCTACTTAGGTCCTAAGAACTTGGATCAATTACAAAGTTATCAGGCCACTCACTGGCATACAGATGTGATTTGACAGATGATCCAGACCACGCTTTTAAGCAATCCAAGCCTTCTTTGGATCTGAGCGACGTATCTCCACATCACTTGATGATCTGCTACTCCCTTATGAGATTGACAAAAATGATTTATTTATGCACTGGTGAGTAGTAGTGAACGTTGAACTAGTGGCCCGGGTATCTGCAGATATATAATTCGGTCACAGGCACAATCTGCTTATCGTTGGCACGTCACTGGTCCTCATTGAAGGCTATACTCCATTGACTCGGAATCCAACTGGCGAACTTCTGACGAAGAGCTCAATCTGCCAGTGGATCTCGAGTTCTAAGTTCCAGGGCTACAAGACATCGAATCTCGTCGGCATGCATTTGAACGTGAAATTCAAATTCGATAACCAATTCAACCTGATGACTCGGAGTCTCGGACTAGCAATACTTCGCTGGGGCTAGTACCAGACCCGATTACATAGCTTCAAATCATTCGTACTGACCACCGTCGCCGCCTGAAGCTCTTTTAGGACCTATGTACTACCCCAGACAACTACTACTACAACATAGTAGTATTGGCACGGGATTGCTTCAAATTTGTGGAGGACATCAATAATAACCTGTAGGTACATTATCGTACATATAATGGCTTGCCACTGAACCGTACCGCTTGAACCAAATGAACCATTTAATGGTCACGTTCAAGGCTGAATCAATTTCAGGAACTGCATGCAAGGGCCGCTACTTCGGAGACCGCGCAACCTGAGTGGGAAGGCGGCGCGGTGTTCTCCGAGGAACTTATCACCATTCCCAACTTCGTTGGCTCACACGTCACCTGGGTCTGCAGCGCCGGTATAAACGGAGCCGATGTAGAAACCTAATAAATTCCTGGTGAAACACTCGACCCCGCTCACATCCACCCCCAGTGGTCAACTTGTCACCATGTATGCTAGCTCCAAATACTTCGTCAAGCTTGGACTTGCGCTTCCCAGCTTTTCGCCCTCCGGGCTTGTCAAGTGCAACAGTGCGACTTCCCTTGAGGATAGCATCGTTGATATGCATACCAAGACAAAATCACTCAATGCCGCGATTATTGCATTTCCGAACAGTGGTGGAACTATTGTCCAGGGATTCGTAAGTGTCATGAAAACCGTATCTTCGGGCTGACAGCCGAAGGCGCCTAGGATGTCCTCAAGGCTACGGCCAGCCTGGACGATGCTATCAAGCACGCGACAGTCCATGCAACGGTGTGTACATTCCAAGATCCGCTCCCCTGGTCGATGCTGAACCGATGTGCTCCGTTTGATATGCAGGACAGCTCTACGTTTACGGAGGACAGAGCCAACGCAATAATTGGCCTCATACAAATGGCCCTGCCTGACATCCAGCAAGCATTGACTAACTTCATCGTCAAGAAACAACCCGTGGAAAGTCTACCACTTCCCGGAATACGTGACATAGTGCTCGGGAATCTTGAGGCACTCAGGCGAGACGTCGGCATGCTCAGCGAAATCCTTTTATCCAAGACGCCGGTATTGTTTCACTGTTATGGTTGCGTGTAGAAAACTCATGTAAGAGCAAGGCTAGTTTGATCAGTACGGGCCAAGCGCAGGCAACATTCATCGCCGACGTACTCGACCAAGCCATCTCGACATACTCATCCTGAACAACGAGTCATTTACCCGTTTCCTGACTGGATAGCCTTCATCCCTGGACAAATACACATGGCGCAATTATGCGACAGGGCTTCTCTCAAGGTAATTGCATTACTCGGTACATGGACACATTATTCCAAAGAGGTAATCGAATTTACGTGCATGTAAAGCTGTGTGTTATTTGTCGCATATATGACTTTAATTGTAAGCCACGCATTCACCCTCTCCAGACTGAGTACTGAGCGCCAAGCCCCATTGATTCGTAATCTCACTGGCTTCATATCTGCCAAGAGTTTCATGCCTGCTTGCACGGCCTAACCAACAGCGGAAGCTGGGCCCTACTCTTTGGATCACCACGCAACACGGGCCGCTGCCAACTATCGTCATTCTTTTAATTTCGCTGGCCGGTACAGATTCAAACGCACATACGAGCGTGAAGAGGAGCGCCTTCATTCTATGTTCACACGTGCGCAACGATTAGTCACCGAAGGTATGTATGCAGTATGCGGTCAAGATGCACTTACTCGACCAGGGAGAATCGGTATCCGGTGTACGCTCTCGGGCCGAGGAATGTCAAAAGATGGCCCCACACGCTCGGAATTCGTGATACAGACTCTGGGGCGCTTCCCATCGTTCCGGTCTATATGTAATTGGTGATGGGATGCAAAAGTGAAAAGTCAGGCCTATGTACGAAAGACGAAGCGGCGCACTTGAACCCATGTGCCTCAGCTCCCCACAATACCTTTGACCGATTGACTGCTAGGATGGGAATGACGATCAGATCATCTTTCCGGATCCTGCGTGTCACATAAGCATTGGATTCCCGATGATATGCACAAAACGAACCTGATAGAGTCGCAAATGACACCACCCTTTTGTTTGAATGGGATCTCGACAGGAGATATATCGTACTTGATTGCGATTCACGCAACATTCGGGGCGGGGGAGTACACGCGCAAGGTCTCTCTCACGACCGCATCGAAATAGGGAAGTACCATGAGTTCATCCATTGACGGAGTTTCTGTGTGAATAGGCAAGATTTCTTCACGCAACTTTGTCTGAATTCCAAGTGCAACCGATATCGCATAGAGTGCCCAAGTCGTTACCATGCTGTTGTTCAGATGTAGTTAAGAAACATGGCATCATACCTTGCTGCATAGCCAGCGACCAGGAATGTGGAATAAATATGTCAGATTGTACATCCAAGGTATTTATGTATGGGGCAACGCACGCGCCAACACGCCACAGCCTTTGATTGTCTGGCACGTCTATCGCCATATTTGCCTTCACAAGTAAAATGACAACAAGTCTCGACCGTGCAAGTTATTTTTTCTATCTGTCCCTTGTTAGTCATACTCGCCCGCACTGCTGCTTTGGTGCCGGATGAAAGGTCTGCCAATGCACGTCATTGTTTGTTGCCCGGCTTGTAGTCTGATGAATACACAAAGTTTGGGAAAGATGGTACGATACTAACGAGGAGGCGCAAAGGTGGAATCTCAAAGTAAGCAAGATAGATGGTATTTGTCTTGCCTCGGCTATAGTTGCGAATGCCTCGTTCATTTCGTTCGGTTTCTGATTTGGATCGAGGGCATCAAACTGATAGTTTAAATCTGACCACGATCAATTGCTCTCCGACTGCAGGATAGGGAGTGATACCAATGACTCACCTGCGCAGCCAACAACGTTGTGTGTCGTCTTATTAAGCCATTTAAGTTGCACGACATCAAAGCGAATACTAGTGGTAACTCCAGTGGGGTGTTTGGCGATTTCATATGACCGTACATCACGAAGCTACATGAATCAATTGCAATGAGTGGCCCATATAGAAAGAATGGGGTATTTGTACAACTTTTCCCACAAAGGTGCCCGTAAGAGCCCAAACTTGTGTTGGACCAGACGCAGGGTTCTGGATGTCAAATGAATCGCTCGTACGGTATGTGCATGCAAGAAGGTGATCATCACGATATGCCTCTGTTTACACAACGGATCTGTAAGCGCCGATAAGGAAACAAAAAATTAATCCAACCCCGTTGACGATGTTGGGTACCTTCAACGAAAATGAGACCTAGGAGTCATCATTATAGATGGAAGGAGTAACCAGACGAGGGAATGGTTCACCTTCACCGAGAGCCTGCGCTAAGTTGTACGTGACGTGGAAGGGCTTTTGGTAGTCACCACTATGCGAAAGAATGTGCCTGTGTATCTGTAGTAAATAGTCGGACACACTATGTGACCAATATGTCAAAAGCTGAGGGAAAGGTTAGTGGCTTAGATGGAAGAGCCCATTTATTGCCAGCGTGGTGCCAAACCGTCCCACCCACTCCTCGTGGAGCGCAGGGCTCTCCTTAAGTCAATTCCGCTCCGGGGGTCCCATCAGGCAAGTGCGATAGGGAAGAAGATGGACAGCATTCAAATTTCCATGAAACTAGCTTGATGCTTTGGGACCGCGTAGGTGCGATGTGACTCGACGATGGACAACTCTGAAGGGTTTCAAGGGCGCAAATGAGATTGTGAACTTGGGAACGCAGCAAACATTGTCGGCTGAGATCATGGTCTCGTGGCGTTAACTCGGAGTTTGACAGGGCGATTGCTGTCTACTGTAAGTTGCTGAGAGACGCCCTCGTACATACTATCCATGGGTCCGATTGCAGCGCTCGCGTTGCGAACGTAGAAGGGAGGGCTGTCGAGTGGAATTTTCAAACCACGACTGTGCTAAAGCCGGCTTGGTTGGATGATGCATACGGTACAACAAGCCCCAGTACTTCTAGATGTGAGGGCGTTCGAGCGGAGGCTGGAGCATAGTGGCGCGGCACTTGCAAGTTCAACTTCCGAAGTCGGGTCACTCCCATGGGGCCCCCTGTGTGTGCGAGACCTGGTTTGCTGTGAGGCGTAGTCCCGCCCGCCCTCGCAGCTCAGCGTTCACCCTGTTGCCGTCGGTTTCTTGCTTACACTTGCGGCTGGTAAGTGTCGCGCACTAGTAGGCCCATCTGGCCCAACAGGATGGTGTACATGCTTGCAGCTGTGGGCCGTTGGTCAGTGTTTCCAGTTTGCAAGATTGAAATAATCCAGCAGCAGCTTCCTCCCCCAAAGCTGTTCTCCGCCAGCCGTATTGTGCGTGATTGTTTCCTACTTCTTTCTTCCCTTTCCTCCCGGTTGTCACCATCTTGCTGCTGGTCAAACACGACGGCTTTGCTGTCCTCCAGAGTCGTGTTGCTTACTTCAATGATGACCACCCCATTCGCTAACTGCATGACCGGACGGCTATTGATCACGAAAAACCTATTTCAGTTCAGCCTAAAGCCGTCTAGGTTATCACCAACTGTGGTCGATGCTGTCGAATGTGCAGTCGATAATGTTGAAGGTATGTACTCCACTCTCGGGTTTCGCGGCTAGCCAATAAATGATCTGGCGTTTACCTAGGCTGACGGGGAACGAATCGGAACGACAATCGAAGATTTCAGACATGCAATAAGTAAACCTCCTGTGTAATTACCTTGTTTATCAGCTTCCCCGTTAGGCTGCAGAAATAAGAACATAAACATGGTATCTGCGCCCTGAGTATTCCAATTGTTCTGTGCTCTGGAGACGTTTAACAACATGGAGCTTAGACATCTGTCACGCTGGGACTGAGCCGCGATGTAGCATATCATTTTTGAAAGACCTAGACCCCTGCACTCACGTTCGGACTCGATTTATAAACCATTCGCCACGCTACAGCCGAAAGATTGTTTGGGCGGCCCTGGATTTGTCGCATTTGATAGAGCTGATACTTTTGAACTGGGTACGTTCCCTTGATCTAACTACATATTACACCTGCACGTGGGGCGTGCACCACCTCCACCCACGTGTCCCGTAACTGGCGTGAATCTGAGGTTGATAAGCTCCGGAGCCTCTATCTTTAGCTCAGGGAGGGTAGACTCAGGTGACCATCACACAAGGTGTACCTCGTGGAGCGGAATGGTGTACGTACAACAAATCCAGGTACTTTTCAGAAGGAATGTGCCTACACTCTCCAAGCTGTACATACTGAGGTGCGAATCATCAGATGGCGTGATAGCTTTGCACTGGCCCCGCATGCACCCTTCGGTGACTACCAATCCCTGTACCGGCCGCGCAACCACTCAACTGACCACAGCATGGGATATGGAGAATGAGCTGATCATTTACCAACGTCTGGCGGCGTTCCATATTCCCTACTAGTACCTCAGGTTGTTTTACTCAGGGCTTTGGTGAAGGGTGGACGCCCAAAAAAAGAGGTGAAAGCGGTATGGTTTGAGGCGTTGATCAGAGGTTATTCTTATCGCCGCAGCCCCTAAATCCTGACTTGGGACTATTCATACAACTTCACGTTGGGCGAAGAAAGCAAAGAACTAGAAAGGGGAGACGGACAGCAGCAACAAACAGCAACAATGGCCGACGCGCCGTGCTACACGGGGCCCCGCATTTTCTAGCAGAGGGACACCGGAAGCTTCGTGACGAAGCTTCCTACTAGCAGTGCAGCATTCCGACGGACCACGATGGGGCCAAATGTACCATTTGGTTCCGCCGTTCTTTACTTCTTTCGTCCCCGCAGTTCTGGACCAGTCTCAACCCTCTATGGGAGATGGCGATAAGCGATACGAATATAAACCAGCGAATCAGTAACAATCGCCTCAGTTTCATTTTACATCTCATGGCTGCTAACAACAAGTATCTTGTCCAGCTTGGCCTTATACTTGCCAACGCGGCATCTGCGCCACCTACGACGCGCGACGGACCGACGGGCCTTGAGGATGGTATTGTAGATCTCCATTCCAAGACGAAATTGCTCAGTGCGTCGATCGCTGCATTCCCGACTAGTGGAGGAACCGTCCCTCAGGGGCTGGTATGTAACACAACTTTACTAGTCCTTGATCCCCGCTCATAAGGCTGTCTAGGAACTCCACCAAGCTGCGGTCAATCTGGTCAATTCTATTAAGAACGCAAGCAACGATGCTACCGTACGTAGAACGGTCCATGGCACTATCTGGCGCTGCAGACTAATTTTGATATTACCCCACTTGATGTACAGGCGGTTCCCTCAATCACTGAGGCCAGAGCTACCACGATTGTCAGCCTGGTGGAAGCGGCTAGGCCTGACATCCAACAAGCGCTAGACAACTTCGTTGCTAAGAAAGCTCCGTTAGAAGCTCTGCCCCTTCCCGCGGTACGTGACATAGTCTTGGAGGACCTCGCGTCGGTCAAGCAAGACTTCAATGTATTCAGTACAATCGTTTTATCCAAGACGCCGGTATGTTGTACTTCTTTTCGCATGTGATCCTCGTATTAGGACTTACACGCTTGCAAGGCTGCGTTGTTGAGCACGGCTCAGGCGCACGCGACGTTCATCGCTAATGCAATCAACCAGGCTGTCACTGCGTACTCTTCTTGAGTTGGCGTTCTCCTATTATGATTGTTTTTGTCTTGTCATCGTGTGTACATGAGGAGTAGCCTCGGCGGAAGTCCAGTGACAAGACCTGTCAATTGTACTAGTATCAAGAAAACTGTATGATACTGATACTTGGCGTACTGTCGTTGAAATTGTTCAAGTTCCAACTTGGGTCCGGGCACGTCCGATCCGAATTGCGGCCCTGCGGCGCAACATTATGCACTTCTACTTTCCGTCACAATCCTAGTAATTCTGGCGGACACTAATATAACCACAAGTGCGCGCCAGCCTCTGCCGTCCCACACCTCCAGCACTCGCAGCCCCCGGGGTCTCGACAAAAAAACCGTTGGCCTAGGTGCGCATATCTATTATTATCGAGGAACGTCAAGCCATCGACTCCCGGCGCCAACCAACGGCTCGGGAGCGTTTGAACTGTCCCCAAAGGCGGAAGATGATGTTGATATGACGTCAGATGAGGCATACACGCTTGTAGTGCTTGTATCCTAAGCAAGCGATTCAAATTACGCCATGTTCGATTATGTAGTACAGATTGACGCAAGAGTCAAGCGGACTAGGCAGCACTACGATACGATACGATACGATATAGTTGAAAATAAATAACCCCAGTGCAATGATATGTATACCCACTGGTTGCCGCGTCCCCGTCTTTGAACCAGAATGTCACGTCCGCTTGTATGGCTTGATCAACAACGGAAGCTGAGCCCTACTCT